>ML780611.1:704148-729377 GCA_009831015.1 Picea engelmannii | reverse complement strand
ATATATATATATATGTATGTATATGTATTTGAGGCCAGAGAGCCTATGTGGTTATGAGGATGGTGAGCCGAGATGAAAATAGGTCAGTGCACCTATCCTTGTAAAATGTAATCCCACTCAAGTTATTAATAATATCACATCGTTGTGCGCAGATAGATCAGACGAAAAGAGACAGGGGGCTAACTCCACCGAAAAGGGAAAAGGGGGGGGGGGACTTAAGTCCAAGGGAATATTTTATTAATATTTCCAAAAAGTGTAATTATGGATATTTATTTATCCTAAGTTTCTAAGGGATGGGAACAAGTCACCATGTGGATAAAGCTACTTCTGAAGGTGACAAGTGTCTAGTTTAAGGCATGCAATATATATTGTTGGCCTTAGTGTATTTTGGGGAATATTTTAATTTTCAATTCTTATGTGCACAAGGGGTTTGACCAACTTAGAAAACACAACCATTGACTTATCTATAGAGAAAATATTGTATGGGGTTTATTGTATTGTAACCAGAGTTTTGTTGTTGAAAAGGCAGATTTTCAGGCCCGTGAGAATTCCCTCCAGGTGAGAAATTTGTTGTCGAAGAGGTAGGTTGTCGGGATTGTGAGAATTCTCTCTATGTGAGAGATTTATTTTCGAAGAGGTGGGTGGTCAGGCCCATGAACATTCTCTCTAGGTGAGAGTTTTCCTGAGAATTGTTCCCTGGTGCACTGAGCATTAATTACACGGATCTCAGACTTCTTTTCCAGTCCACTGCTGGAACCCTTGAAGGGAAGTGGGGTAGCAAAGGGACTGTTGATCAGAGAAGGGGCACACTTCCTTGGGTGGAACAAGCATGTGGGGAAGGAGAGACTTTAGGCTAGTTGTAGCAGAGGCACCTTGGACTGAACAATTCTAATGATTATCATACCTTAGCTTGGCATTATGAACCCTTTTTCCCTGGTGGAGTTAAGCCCCAGCTCAAGGGTGACCTGTTGCTGAAAGTGTATGAGCAACATAGTCTATGGATGGAAGGAACGTTTGAGTTCTACGCGCAGTTGGTGAATTTTCATAAAAGATAAGTTTCCTTTATGTACTTGTCTCATTTACTGTGTTCTTAATTATCTATGTTTGATATGAGTTTAATTCTTGTATGATGTTGCATATATTTAATTTTTATTATTTTGAATAATGATTCTTGCGCATGTAAGTGTGATGTTGATATTCAATATTTTTAGTCATAGTTGTTGAGAATGACAATTGTTATTATTTATTTTTGTTAAGTTAACTTTATAATGATGGTCATGAGTCTCTGAGGTGAGGATTAGAAAGGTCGTGCGTACAGGGAATTTATCTGTTCACACAAGAGGATGGATTTGCTTGTGTGCACAAGGAGAACACAATTTGGGTATGACACTAGAATGGTTGCGCGCGCAGTAGTGATCATATGTTCATAATGGAGTACACACACAATAAGGTTGTGTGCTCAGTATGCTTGTGCATGCAATTGTATTGTGTTACTTATGCTTTTATAAGTTGTGTCATAAGAGGAAAGTTGTGTGGTGCAACCTAATTTGGGGTCGAGTGCGTCACTTTAGGTATTTCTGTGCATAACAATGTTATAGAGTAGAATCTGCACACTAGATTTTGGAGTAGCATTGCTCAATAGTAAGCTGGGTACGTTACATTATGGTATTAGTGTTGTGTATGTGTGATATTCTTTGCACGACTAGACCTAGTGTCTTCTACGTTGTGTCGGGCACGCGGGGGGGTTGATGGGGCTGATAGCCCCCCTGCGTAGGGGTTCCAGGGAAACAACTCTGAGAAATTTGTTTTTCCTCAGGAAACTTATCATATTTTTTTGCCTCATTTTTCATGTCACCTTGATTTTCGTGTCCATTGTTTGGCAGTTTTTCAGCACATGGTTTTTGTCAATGGTTTTCTATTTCTGGTCAAGGAATTAGGGTTGTTGACTAATACAAGTCATTGGGTTAGGGTTTTGGATGTCGTTGGATCCTATATGTATAGTGTGTTGTAAACAATGTATCACAATGAATGAATATAGAATATGTCGGTTTTCTCGGTTTGGGTTTCCAGGGGAAAAATCTCTGTGTAATGTGTGTATTTTCCATTGTATCTTTTTTGTTCTTTTACTAAAAATTTGTTTGCAGTAAAAATTGTACAAGGTTAAAATCTGCATTTGGTATTAGACATTTTTTGGCTTCAGGGGGACGCCTTTTTGTTCAAGGGTTTGGCTCGGGACTGATATAATCCTTGTTACAATGGGAGATCTGTGGTATTGATTTTCCAGGTGAAAAGAAATGGCGAGCAATTCGAAAATGGAGATCGAGAAGTTTAATGGGAAAATTTGTGAGTTGTGGAAGCTCAAGATTGAAGATATGTTGGTGGAAAAGGATCAGTGGATCGCGATGGATCCAGGTACTGCACCTACATGAACTTCAACAGATGACTAGAAAAAGTTGGATCGAAAGGTGAAGAGCACAATCCGACTATGTATCTCAGATTCAGTATTACTGAATGTGTCAGAGGAAGCTACAACCAAATATTTATGGGATAAGTTGGGGAAGTTGTATTAGTCTAAGTCCCTAGTAAATAAACTATTCCTGAGAATAAGTTGTATAACATGAGGATGAGAGATGGAGACTCGGTGGAAGATCATTTGAACTGCTTCAACACCATGGTAATTCAGTTAGTATCCATTGAGATTAAAATTTCAGATGAAGATAAGTGTATCATTTTACTGTGCTCTTTACCAGACTCGTGGGATAGTATGGTTGTGGCCATAGGTAGTAATACAACTTCCTTGAAGTTTGATGAAGTGGCCTCATACTTGTTGTCGGAGGAGATGAGACAGAAGAATATGGAAGGATAGAGCATAAATTCATTATTTGCAAGAGGATGCTCCTAGGCAAGAAATAGATCTAAGTCCTCAAGTGGGAGATATAAGTCTCCCGGAAAGTTTGTAAAGGTACGCTGGAGATGTGGAAAAGAAGGGCACTACAAGAAGTAGTGTAGATCCAAAGTTGAAAAAAAGAAGGGATCTGAAGAATCTCCCTCTATAGAAGAAAATACCTCCAAGGAAGAAGGAGGGGATGTGTACTTGACTTCTTCAAGCACACATGAAGATCATGAGGCATGGTTGGTTGAATCAGGTGCATCCTCTCATATGACTCCCCACAGGGAGTGGTTCTGTAAATATGAAAGGTATGATGGAGGTAATGTTTTCCTAGGTGATGAATCGACAAAAAAAATCATAGGTCGAGGAAAAGTCAAGTTGAGGCTCATAGATGGAAGGATTAGAACACTACATGGTGTTCTGCACATCCCAATGCTAGATAGAAATTTGATTTCTGTAAGCAAAATGGACGATGCAGAGGTAAAAACAATATTTGAAAAGGAAACATGCAGGATGGTTCGAGGAGCAATGTTGCTGCTAAAGAGAGTTTTGTTTGGAAGTCTGTATAAGATGCAATGAAGCAGTATTAGTGATGGGTGTATAGTTCCATTGTTCATGATATTGGAGTTGAAGAAGAAAGAACTCCTACAGTCTCTAGAAAAAAGGTTATGTTGTGGCATCAAAGGCCATGGTATATCAGAGAGAAGGGTCTTCGAATACTACACGGTAAAGGTATGGTTGAAGGTATGTCTAAATGCTCTCTGGATTTTGATTTCTGTGAACATTTTGTATATGGAAATCATAATCGGGTAAGATTCCCCTCTGGTGCAACGAGGGAAGAAATAATTTTACAGCTAGTTCACAGTGATGTGTTTGGACCTGTGTCAGTTCCATCATTGGGAAAATCTGTATCCTATGTCTCATTTATAGATGACTTCTAGAGGAATACTTGGATATATTTCCTCAGGAAGAAATCTGAAGTATTTTACAAGTTTAAGGCTCTTGTTGAGAATCAAACAGAGAAAAGAATTAAGGTGCTGAGGACAGATAATGGCGGAGAGTTCTGCGAGAATAAATTTGAAGAATCATGTAAGAAGTTTGGTATAGAAAGGCAGAAGACTAATCCATATACACCTCAACATAATGGAGTTGTATAAATGATTAACAAGACACTGATGGAAAAAACAAGGTGCATTCTCAATGGTGTTGGGTTAGGGAAATAATTTTGGAAGAGGCAGTGGGTACTGCTTGTTATCTGGTCAACATTTCATGCTCAACAACACTGGATGACAAGACTCCACAAGAGAAATGGACTTGTAATAAACCTTCTCTCACACATCTCAAGGTATTTGGCTGTGAGGCCTATGTTCATGTTCCAAAGGAAAACATGAGTAAGCTAGATAAGAAGGTTGAAAAGTGTATCTTTATTGGGTATAATATGGTCTCAAAGGTTATAATCTTTGGAACTCAGAAACTAAGAAGGTCGTGTATAGCCGATATGTGGTATTTAGAGAAATGAAGGATGTTGTTAAACAAGAAGTCCTACCAAGTAAGGAAGAACCAGAGAAAATAGAGTTTGATTTAAAGGATGATGAATCAGACTCTACATAAGAACATGAATCATAAGAAGAAGATCCTCATACTCCAATATTGAGGAGATCGATTTGAGAAAGAAGGCTACTAGAAATGTATACTCCATTTTATTTACGTTCAAATTTTGCTTTGTCTATTACTAATAATGATCCTAGAACTGTCATGGAGACAATGGATTCAGAGGATGGAAAACTCTGGAAAAAGGCCAAGGATGAAGAAATGGCAACCTTGGATAAGAAGGAGGCTTGGGATCTAGTGGATTTTCCAACTGGAAGAAATACCATTAGCAACAAATGGGTATTTAAAAATAATTTGAATGCAAAAGGAAAAGTGGATAAATACAAAGCTTGGTTAGTAGCAAAGGGTTATTCCCAGGTTGAGGAAATTGATTTTGGTGAGATTTTTTCTCATGTTGCCAAGTTAACTTCTATAAGATTTATGTTATCTATTGCTGCTGCATTTGATTTTGAAGTAGAACAAATGGATGTGAATACAACATTCCTACATGGGGATTTGGAAGAATAAATCTATATGAAGTAGCCATGAGGCTTTGTTGTGAAGGGAAATAAGGAGATGGTATGCAAGATGAAAAAGTCCATGTATGGTTTAAACAATCACCAAGGATGTGGTATAAAAAATTTGATACTTATATGCTGGGACTTGGCTTCACAAGGAGCAAAGAGGATGACTGTGTGTATTTTAATTAATTGGTGATCATTTGATTTATTTGGTCTTTTATGTGGATGACATGTCACTGATAGGAAACAACAAGGAGATTATCCAGGATGTAAAAACTCAGTTTTCCTCTAAATTTGAGATGAAGGATCTAGGTTCTGCAAATTTCATTTTGGGAGTGGGAATTAAAAGAGATCGAAAACAGAGGAAACTATGGTTAAATCATAGAAAATATGCCGAGACAATATTGCAAAGGTTTAATATGAAAGAATGTAAACTGGTCAAGGTCCCTATTCCAGTTAGTGTAAATTTATTTGTGGATCAGTGTCCCAAGACACAGGAAGAGGAGGAGGACATTGGTATCAAAACATATTGGTAATGCGAGGAACGTTACAGATTGGTACGTCGATATGAATGTTTATGGTACAAAATCCAAGGAGAAGTGAATAAACATGGTAGACACCATAAAGGGACTGCAAAAAAATGTCCAAAGCTATAAAGTTGATAATGAGAGGCTTATGAAATCCAGGGAGCAACAATATGACTTCAATATCAAGTTGATGCAAAGGTTGGACATAATAGAAAATAAAACAGATAAGGAAACAAAGTCAAGAAGGTCAAGAAGTCGCAGGTCTCATGGTGAGAGAAGAGAAACAAGAAGTGTTGATAGGAAACATCATCACTCACCAAAGTATTCATTTAGGAAAGCACACAGTAGCTAAAATCCATCTCGTGTCAGAAAGAAGAAGATAAAGACTGGGGTAGATGAGCTACACGGAGAAATGAATAAGATCAAGCCTCCTACATTTGATGATGAGCACAAGAAGGATGAATATGTGGAGACCTAGATGCTGGGTATGAGGAAGTACTTCCAGCTGCATAATTATTCTACGCAAGCATAAGGGAGAATTTCCATCTACCAGCTAAAAGGAAAAGCATCAATGTGGTGGGATCAATTCGTGCAAGTGCAACACATTGATGAAAAAAAGGTTAATTGGAGGGATTTCAAGAGGTATTTTGAAAATAAATACTTAACCAAGAGATACTACGACAAGAAAATGAAGGATTTATTTGAACTCAAGCTTGGGAGTATGACAATAAATGAGTATGAAAGAAGATTCTTAGAGCTGCTGAAATATGTCGCATTCATTAAGGATGAACAATTTAAAATTCAAAGGTACTTGAGAGGGTTTCCCTCTTTTATTAGTGACAAGATACAATATGATGACCCCAAGACATTGGAGAAAACCATTAGGTGTGCTAAAGGTCTTTATGATCAACAAAGGGGAAGACAAAATTTCCAAAAGGCTTGGGAAGACAAGATGAAAAGCAAGGTGGAACAAAGAAAGAAGGGGACTAATCCACCATTTTTATGAAATACTGTGCAAGGACAACCAACTCCCAAGGAGCCCAGAATGACGAAGGCAGTGGGATAAAAACTAAGGCAACGACCTATTCAATGTTGGGGTTGTGGTGGATAACATATGTGTAGAGATTTCTCTCAAAGAGATGAAAAAGTGAGGACTGCACACAATGTACAACAAGTTGTGACAATTGAAGACATGATCATAAATGTACCTAGGATTTACACAATACTAGATAACAAGAAAGTTGAGTTTCAATCGCAGATGATTGAAGTGGAAGGTAAGATTAATGACCAACCCATTTCTATTTTAATTTATTTAGGAGATAGTCATAGTTATCTAAATCCTAAGATGGTGGAAAGATTCCAATTTCCTAGAAGCAATCTTGGAAAACCTTGGTTGGTGCAATTAGCTATAGGAGAAAAAAGGAAAATTAATGAGATGGTTAAGGCATATCCAATGGAAATGAATGGGCCGTGCACAAAGGATTTTTTGAATATCATACCTTTGGGCTCGTATTATTGCCTCATTGGTATGGATTTGTTGGACCAACATCATGTTGTTCTAGACTATTACAATAATGCACTTACTTTCTTCGATGAGGAAGGAAACTTAAGAATAGTTCAAGGAATTCCAAGAGTTGTAACTATTAGAGAAGTTTCAGCCTTGCATTTGAAGAAAATCTATAAGAAATGATGTCAAGTATTTGGAGCGCACATGGAGGAGGAACCTAAGGATAAAGTACCAAATGTTGAAGACTACAGAGTACTGAAAGAATTTGGGGATGTCTTTAAAGAGATACCGGGATTGCCACTAGAAAGAGATATCGATTTATCTATAAATTTGATGCCTGGAGAAACACCTATATCCAAGACTCCTTATAGGATGAGTACCCCAGAGATGAAAAAATTATAGATGCAAATCGAAGAGATTCTGAAGAAGGGGTATATACGCCCAAGTGTGTCACCTTGGTGTTCCCTAGTATTGTTCGTGAAGAATAAGGATGGTACACTGATGATTTGTATTGACTTCAGGAAGTTGAACAAAGTAACAGTGAAAAACAAGTATCCTTTGCCAAGGATAGATGACCCCTTTGATCAGTTGAGGGGGGCGTAGATATTTTCAAAGATTGATCTCATATCTGGATATCACCAAGTGAGAATTAAAGAATAAGACATCAGCAAGAATGACTTCAGAACAAGGTACATACATTACGAGTTCACAGTGGTTCCATTCAGGTTGTCAAATGCACCATCTGTCTTCATGTGTTTGATGAATGGAATTTTCAAAAGTTACTATATCCAAATTTGAGCAAGTGCTCATTTTACCAGCGACAGATTCATTATTTGGCTCATATTGTTTTCAAGGAAGGAACAACTGTGGATCCAAAAAAGATAAAGGCCATTGAAGAATGGACAACACCAAGAAATGTCATTGAGGTGAGGTCCTTCATGGGACTTGCAGGTTATTACAGAAGGTTTATTGAAGGCTTCTAAAAAATTCCACACCCAATTACATCCTTAAAAAAGAAAGTTGTGTGATTTGAGTGGACTTCTAACTGTGAAAGGAGTTTTCAACACTTGAAGAGTTTATTAACAAGTGCACCAATTTTGAGAATTGTTGATTCAGATGCAAACTTCGTTGTGTGCACGAATGCATGAAAGGAAGGGATCGGTGGATTCCTTAGTGAGAATGGGCTTGTGGTGTGCTACAAATCTAGAAAGTTAAAAGAGCATGAAAGGCACTATGTTACTCATGACTTTTAATTGGAAGCCATAATGCATGCATTGAGGATGTGGCGACACTATCTCATGGGAAAAATATTCGAGTTGAGGACAAATTATAGTGGTCTGAAGTATCTCTTTGGACAACCAAGTTTAAATTCCAGAAAAAGCAGGTGGTTAGAATTCCTCAATGAGTATGACTTTGACATAAAGTATATCAGAGGAAAATAGAACAAGGTGGTTGATACACTCATCAAGAGGGTGCATGAGATGCATGCTACAACCATTAGCATGTACAAATCAGATTTGAGTGCCATAATTTTAGAGGTTTTCAAATCAGATCAGCGCTATGTGGACATAAAGGATAAATTACAACAAGGTATGTCACAATAGAAATTTTAAAATTATGAGTTAAAAGAGGATGGAATCATCATGTATAGGTGAATAGTTTATGTGCCAAATGATCAGGAGTTGAACATTTTGTTATTGCCATAGATGCATAAAGTTCCTTATGATGGACATCTAGGCTACCAAAATACAATATAAACGGTCAAACAAAAATATTACTGGCCAGGTATGAAAAAGGAGGTTGTTGATTTTATTGCTAGATGCCTTGAATTTAAAAAGGTCAAGGCTGAACACAAACATCCAACTGGTTTGATACAACCTTTTCCCATTCCTAAGTGGAAGTGGGAAGTTGTAACCACAGATTTCATTACTAAGCTACCTAGGACTGCTAAACAACATGATTCTATTATGGTAGTGGTGTACAAGTTTGCTAAATCTACCCATTTTATTCCAGTGAAGTCAGTGCACAAGGAATCCAACATTGTTGAAATATACATGTGAGAAATTGCTAAGTTACATGGTGTACCTAAGATAATTGTGTTTGACAGAGATTCCAAGTTCACATCGAACTTTTGGATAGGGATATTCAAAGGATTTGGGACAAATATGAACTTTAGCACAACATATCACCCTGAGACAGATGAAAAAACAAAGAGGGTAAATTAGGTGATTGAAGATATTCTCAGGATATATGTGTTTCAGGATTAATCCGTGAGTGCAGACACAAACCGATCTCCCTAGATCCACCTGGATCTAGAACAAAACAGGACAGAATGATACTCTTTCCCTAGATTTTAACTATTGAATGAACTAGGAGGCACGAATCATGAACATATCGTATGATCGCTTCCTTGGGTCTTTGTTGTACCAATTTCGCTTCGATGCTCTTGCGCAGTCTAGACCAAGACAGTTCAAACCAATCGAAGTGAAAACAACTCAATATATTCAACAGTTAATCTATACATATGATCAAGGAGTTATGTAATAAAGTGCAATCAACTTTATGGGAAAGGGACACATTACTATATTATATTGATAGAAAGCAAAACTTACAACTTGAGCCTTGATGTTGCAAGCCTCCTTTCGATGGCTCCTAGCTCTGACACATACACTTGCTCATGCATGAAGAAAATCAACCACTTTTGATAACCTTGCTGGTTTCTCTAGCTGCTGTAGCATCAGTCCTTCATACAATCTTCCACTAATTCTCCAATCAATCTCTTGCTAGTTTGCTTCTAACCTTTTACATAAGCATTCCCCTCAATATATAGGAGAGAATAGATTAGTTACTTGGATAGGAATTATCCCAAAATATCAGGAAAACCAGTACTTAGATAACCATTCGAATGCCAACTCATCTTTCTAGAAGATTCCCTTCTAGAAGGTTCGAGAATTTATCTTTTTTTTTCTTTTAGAAGATGTTCGCACCCTGATAGTTAGGTACAGTGCGAACTTCTCGCACTCCAGCTTAACGCAGCCTGCGAGAATCATGAATTCTCGCAGGCAAATATATAGGTAGCCTGCGAACCTCTCTTAAAAATATGATTTCTGGAAAGAGACAAAGGTAACTTTTCTCAGGAAAGTGTCTTAGTGAAGAGCCTGATTTCTCCATCATCATTACATCATCATGACGACCAAAATTATGGATAACAATATGTGATGGATTAACCATCAAAATGGGAAGAATACCTTCACTTGGTAGAGTTTGCTTACAACAATGGGTATCAATCATCTCTAAAGATGATCCCATTTGAGGCACTTTATGGTAGAAATTGAAACATGCTAGTGAGTTGGGACAACCCAACAAACCGCGCAGTGGTGGGGCCATATATGATCCGAGAAATGGAAGAGAAGATGGTAAATATAAAGTATAATTTAAAGGCTACCTAATATAGGAAGAAAATATGTGCAGATAAAGGCATAACCCATAGAGAGTTTAAAATGGGTGACCATGTGTTATTAAAACTAAAATCCAGATGCAGTTCCCTGAAGTTGGGAAATTTTTCTAAGTTGGTAGCACGCTACTGTGGGCCATTTGAAATCCTAGAGAGGATTGGTCCTGTCACATATATGCTTGCATTTCCTACATCCTTGTGCATTCATAATGTTTTCCATGTATCATTTCTTAAAAAGTACGTACATGATGTTAATCATATTATTGATTGGAATGTGATTTTTGAGTACGTCCGGTTTCCATATTGGATCGAAAAATAAAACATCTCCATAATCGATCCATGGAGCTAGTAAAGGTCCAATGGACCTGGTACGGTCCTAAGGATGTAACTTGGGAGTGCGAGGATGCTTGCGAGATGAGTATCCACATCTTTTTGAATATTTTTGAAATTTTGTATGTACATGTGTATATAATTCATTGAGGACAATGCATAAATAATGGGGAGGGGAATGTAATGTCCCTAATATGAACCCCATTTGTAATTGCACATATAGGCTGGTGAGCCATTGGTACCAATGTTTAGTTTTATGCGCACCTAAGTAGTACGCGATGAATTTTTATCAAGGAAAGGGTTGGCACTTTTCATAGTGTTGTGCACACCTGGGTAAGTGCGCGTGGTTGCACATCAAAGAAAGGGTGCACACATTTCATAGTGTTGTACACACCTAGGTAAGTGCGCATGGTTTCACATCTAGGGAAGGGTGCACACGTTCGACAGTGTTGCTTGCACTTGAGTAAGTGTGTGGGGATTACCTTGAAGTGTGCATCAAGCCGAGTTATATATATATATGTGTGTGTGTGTGTGTGTGTGTGTGTGTGTATTTGAGGTCGGAGAGCCTATGTGGTTATGAGGCTGGTGAGATAGGATGCAAATAGGCCAATGCACATATCATTGTAAAATGTAATCCCACTCAATTTATTAACTATATCACATCGTTGTGCACATACAAATCCGATGAAAAGAGACGGGGGACTAACTCCACCGAAAAGGGAAAGGGGGGGGGGACTGAAGTCCAAGGGAATATTTTATTAATATTTATGAAAAGTGTAATTATGGATATTTCCAAGGGATGGGAATGAGTCATCCTGTGGCTAAAGCTACTTTTGAAGGTGACAGGTGTCCAGTTTAAGGCATGCAATATATTTTGTTATCCTTAGTGTATTTTGGGGAATCTTTTCATTTTCAATTCTCATGTGTAGAAGGGATCGAACCAATTGATAAAAAACGACCATTACCTTATCTAGAGAGAAAATATTGAACGAGGTTTTCTGTATTGTAACCATAGTTTTATTGTCGAAGAGGTAGGTTGTCAAGACCATGAGCATTCTCTCCAGGTGAGAGATTTGTTGTCGAAGAGGTGAGTTGTTAGGCCCATGAGCATTCTCTCCAGGTGAGAGTTTTGTTGGGAATTGTTCCCTGATGCGCTGGGAATTAGTTGTAGGTATCTGAGACTTCCTTTCTTTCCTACTACTGGAACCCTAGAAGGGAAGTGGGGCAATCGAGGGACTATTGAGCAGAGAAGGGGCACACTTCCTTGGGTGGAACATGCATGTGGGGAAGGATAGATTTTTGGCTAGTTGAAACAATGGCACCTTGGACTGAACAATTATGTTGATTATCAGACCTTAGCTTGGTATTATGAACCCTTTTTCCCTGGTGGATTTAAGCCCTAAATCGAGGGTGAACTATTGATGAAAGTGTATGAGCAACATAGTCTATGGTTGGGAGGAACGTCTGAGTTCTATGTGAAATTGGTGAATTTTGATAAAAGATAAATTTACTTTATGTACTTGTCTCATTTACTGCGTGATTAATTATCTATGTCTGATATGAGTTTAATTATTGTATGATGTTGCATATAAGTAATTGTTGTTATTTTGAATAATGTTGTTTGCACATGCAAGTGTGGTGTTGATATTCAATATTTTTAGTATTACTTATGAGTATGACGGTTGTTATTATTTATTCATGTTAAGTTAAATTTATAATGAGGGTCACGAGTCTCCAAGGCGAGGATTAGAAAGGATGTGTGTGCAGGGAATTACTTTGTGCACACAAGAGGCTAGATTCACTTGTGTGCATAAGGAAGCATTCCACATGCACAAGGATAATTTTTTTGCGTATGACGCTAGAATGGTTGTGCACGTGGTAGTGATCATATGTTCATAGTGGAGTACATGCAAAATAAGATTATGTGCTCAGTATGCTTGTGTGTGCAATTGTGGTGTGTTACTTCTGCTATTATAAGTTGTGTCATAAGAGAAATGTTGTGTGGCGCGACCCATCTTGGGGCCGAGTGTGTCACTTTAGGTATTTCTGCGCAGAGCAATGTTATATACTAGAATCTGTGCACTAGATTTTGGAGTAGCATTGCTCAGTAGTAAGATGTGTACGTTACATTATGGTATCAGAGCACGATACCCAGCTAGGATGCTGGGTATGTTACAAATTGGTATCAAAGCATGGTACCCAACTAGGAAGATTGGTACATTACAGATTGGTATCAAAGCATATTGGTAGCACGACGAAAATTACAGATTGGCATCGGAGTAGTTTGGTAACGTGGGGGACATTACACTCAAGATAATCCAACTTAATTTTCTAGAGCGACCTTTTCCCTTCATAGGTCGTTCACTTCTTCAATATCATCCTCCAACTATACCCGTAGTTGGATATTTGATACATTTAGTTTCATGAGGTCTTTCTTGGTTTGCAATAGTTTGTGCTTAATTTCATTCCCCAAGATTAAATTCTATCGAATCAATTCATTGGTTGGCACCTAACTGATTTCAGACATCTACAATGCTTGAGATTGCAACTGTGTCATGGGGTCCATTCGGGCCAAGGGTTGTGACATTGTTGTGGATGTGATGGGCCTACTACTTGCTTCATTATTATCAGGGTCCATACTATTACTGAGGAAAATGGTTTGTTAAGCCCTAAACAAAGCCCCACGTTATATATATAACCTCGTATTAAGCCCTAGATATTGAATTATTACATTTCTAGTTTTATATTTGTATGTAGGCTAGAGCCCTTCATTGTAACCTTTCATTATAATTGTACCATTTGTCTACTATATATATATATATATATATATATATATATATATATATATATATATATATATATATATATATATATATATATATATATATATATTAAGGCGACCTAGTCTTAGGATCATCATATCTCATATCATCTTGTATTATGAATTGGATATATTGTAAAATGAGGTTTCCCCCTCGAAGTGAACTTTATTCATTTACTTTTTATCATTTTTAAGGCATTGGATCATAACATTTGGTATCAAGAGCATCGATCCTAGGGTTTTGTTGCTTCAAGCAATTCATCTTGGAATTTATTATATATCCTTTTTTTCTGGGATGCTTCAAACCAAAAAAATTGGAGGTTTCTTAGGAGACATATCGAAGTACCTATGGTAAAAATTTCAAGTTTTGGGTCATTATAATTTAAGAAATATAGCCTATGGAAGATATGGTTTTTGATTCATCCTAAATTTAGTTTTAAACGAGTCATATAGGGATTTTTTCTATAATTGTTTTTGGGAGGTTTTAGACATTAAATGGAGAATAAGGAGACATGTCATAGTACATGTGGTCAAAATATCAAGTTATGTTTCGCTATAATTTCAGAGATATAGTCCATGGAAGAGAAGGTTTGTGACTAATCCTTAAATCGATTATCTTAACATTTTCACTGTAATTTTGTTTTTCAGTGAAGTTTCAGTCTCTGAATTTTTTCAGAATCCAGAGTTGACATAATAAAGTACATGTGGAAAAAAAAATTGTATTTTGAATCATTGTATTTTATGATATATTTTTTGTGGAAGTTAGATGTTTTGCACAAGTTATTTTCTAGTGATTTTAAAATCTCTTTTTGTGGTTAGAAAGCTCATTTTTTATAAAAAAATTCAGAGACGTGTTCCAACATCTTTAAATAATACAAGATTTGATGTTAAGTGGGTAAAACCGTGGTTGGGGAACAATACACATAGGAAATACACATGGTTTCACGTGGTTACTAGAAACACATTGTTTCAGCCGTTGGAAACCCTTGTAACCCATGTTGGTACCCCTTCGAGCAGTATCACATTAGACAGTACCTATAGATGAAATATGACTTCCATGTACCTTTGGACATATAGAAAGTCCCCTAGGTATACTTGAAACAAACCTTAGATAAGATATTCATTCGTATTGTTTCTATAATACATTGAGAACAACACTCAGGGAGACCACTCTCTAGTACCTATGTAGTCAAGTAGTATGACTAAGGGCACAATTGAGCCTCCTTAGTTAGTGGCTTGAGGTATTGGGCTGAGTACTATTTTTGGACCCTACAAGTATATCAAAAATATATAGCATATGATACTCCCTTGGCCTTAGGTCCCTGTAACATTTTCTCATGAAAGGATAACCATGATTTTTGGTAAAGAGGAAAAAGAGGAGTATTTTTATTTGTTCACATGACCCCAAAGGGTGGTCCAAAATTTACTTTACCAAGTTACCATGTAAAACTACAAATATCTCAACCGTGACTCAAGAATAAAGAGATCATATTTTTTACTGGATGGAACTAATCGAAAATAAGATAATTGAAAATAGGGAACATGTGGAAAAGATGATGAATGAAAATAGGGAACAAATGGAAAATAAGATGAATGAAAATAGGGAACAAATGGAAAATAATACAGAAAAGAAGATTGATGAAAATAGGGATAAAATGGAAAAGAATATGGATGAATTGAAAAGTTATATCTTACAAACCCTAGATGGGAGGCTTCCTAAAAGTGACACTGTGGCTAAAGGGACTCATGAAAATAAAGGTAGTATTCAGGTTGAACAACTTCCCAACAATAATAATTTTCTAGGGGGATTTAAATCCAATAATGGATTTATTTATGGATGGTTTCCAAAAGGAGTGAACCTTCCCAAGGTTGAATTAAATAAGTTTGATGGAACAAAGGTCTTTACCCATGTTAGAACTAGAAGTCACCTCCATATTGTGTTGGAGGTAATCCCAGTACCCATCAATTTGTACATCATAATGAATAAATTAAAGGGGTGTTGAATGGGTGCAAACTCGGGATAATATCGCTTTAACTCAGAAAACTGGGCTGGTATGCACAGAAATATGAGGTCTTGATTTAAATTCAGTCAATAAGTTGTAGTAAGGGTGAGTAGGAGGAAGAACTTGAGGAGAAATGAAAATGTCTTTTGTGGACATCAGGTCTTCCAACAACCTAAGGAGGAAAAGGTTCAAATACAAGATCCTCTTGGATTCAAAACTTCAGGAAACTAAAAACGCTATAACAATACTGCGATAAAAAATACATCACAATATGATTACAACACTCGACTGGATCATCCATGCCCGAGCCTTTCCGTATCAGAGGCAAAGAGGTGGAGAAGAAGGCTGACTGTCATTAAACAAAAAGTCTCAAATTACAACACATAACTAGAGAAACAATGGCTTCATTAAAACTTTACAATATGGGAGCCTAGCTCAACCATTGAAGATAAAAAAATATCAAAACTAATTATTTATACTCAGAACAATTCGCCACCACTAGGAGTGTGACCTAGCCATTACAATTAAATCTTTGCATCTACATCTTCTTCTGTCATTCTACACATGCATCCTTCTATCAGACGCGAACTCAAATCAGTATGGGATTGCAGGAGAATCCATTGACAGGGGAACTTTGGGCTAACAGTCTGCCGCCATGACCAGATTTTCCATGCTTTCCATTTATGGGGTGAAATGAGGTTTCAGCCACCTCCCCCATTTCCATTAACTACTTTCATCAGGATCAGGACGAGGCTTGAAACCCATGAATGTCTCAGGTGATCCCACAACTCCTTCAAGTCAATCCCGACACCTCAAGACCATGCAGATATTCTTCGGTGACTAACACATGTTCTTTAGGCCTTTGACACAACTCCTTTCCATCGCTCCATGCAACCTCGGGCTGTGACCCTGGGCCCAACTCCTAGACGCTTCATTATGTCACATTTCACAAACCTGCGTCGTGCTCCATGCTAAAACCCCCAAGTTGAAAAATCACGATTTCTCGGATCTGATGCCACACACCCCTTTGAATTGGACAACCCAAAAAAATGTCGGTATTTTGGGACCTCGGGACGATTGTGCTTCCCCACTTTATTTTTCCCGAAATGACTTTCTCCATGGTTTGGATCTGATGCCACACGTCCTACTGGATCGGATGACCCACATTGATTTTAGGTTTGAAGAGTTCGAAACGTTGACCCGACACTAAAATTCGATCAGATTTATAATCTCGATCACCTACAGGCCACAAATCTGGACTTCGAATGAAATCCCCTCTGCTGAAAACTAAACTTTCTCACTCGCTTTATTCGGGTCCATATCAGACCGCTCTAAGTGTTGCGCTTTGTGCTTATGGCTACGTTATGCATGATCGAGGATTCAGACGACTGGATGTGGGTTGGAAAACAGGGAGACCGGGGCACTTAAACACAGAGGGGGGAAAAATAAGAAACGATTTTACAATCCGAAGGGGGGAAAATGTGAGACTTGGTCTGCGAAAAGGAGAGAGACCAAACAAAATTACAGTCTTAGGTAAAAACCACAACCCCAAAGGACTCTGACAAGTTCATGTGATAACATTTGGCTCCACAGGGGATGGGATGCTCCTTGCGAGCTGCCAAGAACAAGTAGTTCCAGTACCTTAGTTGTTGGGTTATGGAGTCATTTATTGAAGACTAAAAACTAAAAATTGAACAAAGCAGAAGTGGTATTTACAGTGGTAGAATGTTGGTCATGAACTAAACAAAATATTTCTTCAAAAAATTCCCATTTACAGGGCCACCAAAAACTTCAGATCCCTCCAAATTCCGCAACCTGTAAGTATTATTTGGAAATACCTCAGATATTTTGAAGGGCCCAATCCATAGGGCTTCAAATTTACCATGCTTTCCCTTGTCCTATTTGGGTGCATCCCATTTGATTACTAGATCTCCCAGTTGGAAATATTCCTTTCTTACTTTCCTGTTAAAGGCTTGCTTTATTTTCTGTTGATGTTCATGTGCTTTGTCCAATATCTTCTCCCTAGTCTACTTCATTTCTACTAGTTGTTGTATTCTTTTGATCATATCATCAGGCTCGCCTTGGTGGTCTTGGAAGAATTTTTCCACTGGCAAGGCGAGATGAGAAGGGAAGATATCTTTGTTGTCACTCTGTCATCCCACAAAGAAAATTTGAGCTTTGAATCCCATGCTTTCTTCTTATCCTCTAACAGTCTTTTGATGATATTTATCAGGATTTTGTTAGAGAACTCTTCCAGTCCATTCCCTTGGGGGTAGTAGGGGGTAGAGTGAATCAATGGAATCTATAACTTCTCACAAAACTTGATCAACAATTCAACTTTGAAGGATGCAACATTATCAGTGATGATTATGTTCGGGCAACCAAATCTTGCCATAATGTCTTCAAGAAAACCAATGATTACCTTGTGAGAATCACTCCTTATGGGGATAGCTTCTATCCACTTGGTAAAGTAATTAGTGGCAGTCAATATCCATCTGTGCTGACCATTCGAAGCAGGATGAATTTCCCCAATAAAATCTAGGCCCCACTACTGAAAGGGTCCTGAAGCTACCACATGCTTCAATGACAAATGCTTGAGTTGTTGCTTCCTATTAAATTTCTGACATTTAACACAAGCCCTGATTTTCGCACAGACATCAGTGAATAGAGTAGGCCAAAAATATCTGGCCCTGAGAATCTTATATGCTGCGATCCTCCAGAAGTGATGTCCCCAAAATAAACTTTCATGAAATTCGAGCATAATCTTTTGGGCTTCTTGTGGGTCTAAACATCTCAAAAGCACTCCTAGAGGGTCTTTTTAGTACAAGACTCGATCAATAAGGCAATATTTAACTGCTTTGAGCTTAAGATCTCTTGTCCTACTTTTTCCCATACCATCTGGAGGTCGCAACTCTTGCAGAAAAAATATAATACTTTTGTACCAGATGCATTATTCTAGTGGAGGGATGACTTGTGGGCTTGTATAAGACAACTCGAATTGTTGATTTTCTAAGCATATGTTGATGCAGTTAATCCCCAAATATTTGCAATTAGATTGAGCCAATAGCTTGGCTAAACCTTGGCCTTTAACTAGTTTGGTGGGATTTATTTCTAGATCAAATTCAAGGATTTTGGTGATCCACTTGCTCCTTATTCCATCTATGTTAGGCTGAATGAGAATGTCCTTCACAGAAGCTGAAGGAACATATGCAATAACTTTTGAATGCAAGACATAGATTCTGAAAGCCTTGAGGGCTTTCACCAAAACATAGGCATGTTTTTCCATGATGTCATATTTTATCTCTATGTCCTTCAGTGCTCTGCTGAAAAAGGAAATAGGCTGCTCCATCCCTTCAACATTCTTCTGCAATAAAACAACCACTACTGTATCAAAATAAGCAAAGGAAAAAATCAGAAAATCTTTGGAATAATTAGGACTGATAAGCACAGGTGCCTCGATCAAGGCCTTCCTGATCTGGATTTATGCAGGAACATAATGAAATACAGAAATACACATAAACGTAGAGATGCAATGGATGTAAAACTTCATTTCATTAACAACAAATGACTGAAATATGCTTACAGACATAATGGAAATAAAATATCTCGGGCTCTGGTAGCTTATCTCTGAGAAGAAATGTGGCAGCTACCGGCCTCTAAAATCTGTGTTACAATGAGGCTCGAAGGCCTATATATTATTTAGAAATAATGGAAAAACCCTAAACATCCAAAAACCTAACCTTAGGAGATGAAACGCCATAATATGGGCCCCGCTGGGTAAATTGGTACATCAATTTCCCGGGGTCGTAACTTTGACATACTATCTCCGTTTGACACACATGATACATCATTATAAGGATCTATGCAAGGAATACACTACTAACTATGGATATCGAGTCCGAAATGGAGTCATATTCGTCGAAGCATTCATGCCCAAAAAACGTCGTTTAGGGCCTCAAAACGACTCCCCAAAAAACTGCTAAAAATAGTAAATTGTGCTATAATTAAGGAAACTAAAAAAATGAAAGAAAAAATGGTGTGGGTCCAAGTGGAAGAGGTAGGTGGCCACCAATATCCACCTAGATCACTTCCCGATTTGGTCTAAATATCTTCTAGACTCAGCAGTCCATTTCATTTCATTCCCCTTGCTGAGCATAGTTGTGATATGCTTCACCAATTCAAAAAAATTTGAAACAAACCTTCTTAAAAAGTTGATTTTTCCCAAGAAAGAATGAACTTCCTTTTTGGATCAGGGAAGTGGCAAGGTTTGAATACCTTCTACTCTGCTTGAATCAATTCTGACTCCCTCAGCTGATACTATGTGCCCCAACAATTTTCCCTCCTACATGGTGAATAAAGACTTTTTGGGATTTAGGGAGAGACCAAAATTTCTGCATTTAAGAAGACCTTTCTCAGATGCTGAAAATGTTCTTTATCAGTCCTGGAGAAAACTGTAATGTCATCCAGATAAATGAATACAAATTTATCCTTTTCCCCAACAAAGGCGATGTCCATAGCTCGCCAGAAAGTTGCTCCTGTGTTCATCAATCCAAAGGGCATCTTGGCATACATGAATGTGCCCCAAGGAGCGATGATGGTTGTCTTTTCTCTGTTTTCAGGTAAGACAAAAATATGATTGTATCCAGAAAATCTGTCAATCATGGACATCTTGGATGCACCTGTCACCCTCTGAAATGTGTGCTCCATTTTCGACAATGGGTAATTATCTTTCTTGGAGCTTTTGTTTAGGTTCCTGAAATCGACACATAGTCTGATTTCTCCTTATTTTTTCTTATTGGGACCAGGTTGGCTACCCATTCAAAATATCTCAAAGGGACAATGATTTGGGCACCCAACAACTTCTTTACCTCCCTTTCCATAATAGGCAGTAGCATAGGATTTATTTGTCTTAATTTCTACCTAAATGGTTTGGACTCCTCTTTCAATGGGATCTTATGCTCGATGAAACTTGTGTCGTATGTTCTAAGTTCTTCATAGGTCCAGGAAAACACATCAGCGAATTCTCTTAATAGCTCAACATACTCGGTCCTTTGTTCCCTTGACAGGCTGCTTGACAACTTGACAAATTTTGGATCCTCCTCTGTACCAATATTGCACTCATCTACATCAACATCCTTATTTGAAACTTTACCTTTTACGGCCACATCATTTCTGTCAAATAGTCTTTCCAAAGGAACTAGTCCCTTTGGGATATGATTTCTAGGCAACTGGACAATATGATATTTAACATTTTTTCTCAGAAAAACATTGTCAAGAGGATTTATTTCATAATCAGGATCTTGATCAATGTGTAATGCAGAAAAATCATCAACAATCTCCAGGAACCTTTTGATTTCAAGATCATCCTCAAACACTTTCCAATGTTTGACATTGTCAGGTATAGAGGGTCTATATTTCACTTCTACATCATACCTAAGTTTAGGTGGCAGAGGGACTTTGAAATTACTTGATGAAACAACCAAAGAATCGGCCATGGCATTCTCTTCTCTTGGAACAAATGAAATGTTGAAAGCTAATAAAAAATTGTCAACCAGATCCCAAACTTCATTTCTGTAACTTCTAATCCATGGGTGCTTGGTTTGATAAATCTTTATGATCTGATAGAAAATTAACTAAGCATCCCCAAACATTGATATATCCTCAATTCCCATTTCTTTTGCAACCCTCAAACCCAAAACAAGAGCTTCATACTCTGCCACATTATTGGTAGTTTCAAACTCTAATTTGTAGGACAGAGATATAATTTCTTGAATAGGTGAAACCAATACCACTCCAACACTAACACATTCTCTAGAAGAGGCTCCATAAAAAAACATTTTCCAAACAGAGGTAATCGGAGGAGAATATTCACAGAGAGTAAGGGGTTGCTTTTTTATTTCAAGAGGGGGTTCAAGGGCATCAATGAGCTGCAATAAGCTGGATCCAAAATCAATATCAAGTGAAAAAATAGGATTGTTGGTGGGGTCTTCTTCATCACTAATAATAGGAATGGTAGCATATGTGAGGTCCATTTGCAAGGTTCCCCCAAGTCTTTTTATCCAAGATCTTGAAAAAATCATGTCAAACTTGGGGGGAACATCAGCCACCGTGATATCCATGACCACACTTTTCATGGGGAGTTGAAACAAGGTCACAACCAGATCTTTGATGACCCCAAGACACTGCACTTTCCTTGAATCAAAAGAATACAAATCATGATAAGTCTTTGTGATTTCTAATCCTAGCTCATCCATGATAGTTTTGGGAATGAGATTATGAGATGTCCCTGAATCCATCAAACAATTATGCAACATCTTGTCATGTATGTTAAGAGATGTATAGAAGGGAGGGGATGAATTGTCTCTATCTTCTATAAAAGGACCTAACATGACTGTTGGTTTTTCGTATTGAAGGTTCACTGAGTCTGAGGAATGATATGATGGTTCAAACTGCAACAATTTAGAGAGGGACCTTTTAAAATTTCCGTTCTTGACCAGTGTTGAGTACATTTTTATGCTTCTTTTCACTCCATAAACTATACGTTTGCCTCCAAAACCATCCATTTTGCCTTCATATTATTCCATATTTTCCATGAAATAGCTTATGCAAGGTACATTTATTATTCCTTAGCTTAAGAATTGAATTTTCGAATTTTTTGGCATTAAAATTAAAAATTTATCAGAAATGACAGGATTTGACTAAATCCCATAATTGCTCCTAGGTTCGTGTACTTGCAGGACAACTGGGTGAAATCTGAGACTTGGGTCATGATCCTTGATGTACAAGGATGGATGATTATCTATCAGATTCGAGATCTGAGTTTTCCAAGTGTTCGATCAACGCTGGTCAAACAGGGGCACTTCAACAAAAAATACCCTATTTTAGCATAAAATCATGGACAATTTTAGATTTTCTTGGGATTTGTTCATATTTTATGGATCTAAAGGGGGTATTCGACCTTCCCAACATATTTTATGGCTCTGATCATGATCTTTAGGAGGGTTATTAGCATTATGAGTTTCAAAACTCTTGTATAAATACTCTAAGACATAGACTAGTATAACAACCTTGATGTGAATGAAGAAACTTTGAATTTGCAATCTTGAGATCAGTTCTGCATTTTGTTCTTGATAATGTCTATGATATGATGATGTGAATGCTGTTGGAAGTTCCTTCTTAGCTAAGACGACTTAAGTGTACAGGTGAAGCATTGGAGGGCCCCCTTTGCCAAACTAGTACACTCTTCCTTTATGTTATTTTCAAGTAATCTTTGATACATGTTTTAGATCAGATCTTGCTGTAGATGAGTTTTATTCATATCTTTGTTGTAGTTAGATGAATTCCATAGTTAAGTAATATGCTTAATGTTTCAAATCCTTACTCATGTTGTGAATGATTTATTGAATACGAATTCAATGTGTGGTTTGCTTTCAAGCATTAGGATGATCATGAATGCTTTTTGAGTTATTTACGCTTTCAGTACTTTTTATTTAACAAGAATTGGTGAAGATTGCTAATGAATGAAAGAAAACAATGAATTCATATCTTGAATAAGAGTTTTGTCTTTCTAGAATTGATAAGCCTCTGAGCTAGTTTTTGAATGTCTCTTTGAATGTTTACTGTTGATCAAATGCCCTTTAGGAAACATTTGTTGATTACTGTCATGAGATCTATGAAAAGGACTTTTGAACAGAATCTTAGCATCTCCTCCATATTCAGCTCTTAGAATAGGTTTTGGTTTATTCCCATTGAAAGAATAAAAGTTATCTCTAAATCCATATATTTTGGATGTGCCTCTAAGTCTTACAAACAACGGATTGAAAATCATTTGCACTCTAATTTACATCAGTAGATTGGAGCCTAACATTTTCGCGCCGTTGTCGGGGAGGTACATTTGGAGATAGGATTAGAAAACTCATAGGCATATTTTTCTTTTTAAAAAATAAAATAAAAAAAACACAGAACAAAATTAATTTTAGTTATGTTTCTTTATGTCTAAACGTAGGGATGATAAAGGAAGATTTTTGAAATAAAACCCCCCCAAAACTAATCAATCATCTGTAGGAGCAGGAACATCTAGAACTGAGAAATACGAATCTTCTACACCAAGTGCTGGAAAAATCACTTTGGAAGAATTAGAAGAAAAACAACGTTCAGGACAAAGGTTAACTCTCATAGAAAGACAAATTCTATTGGCTCATGAGGTAAAGAAGAAACAAACACAATCACAAATATCTTCTGTAGGAAAGAAAAAAGAAAAACAACTTATTTTTGAACAAATAGGACAACCTTTTTTTCCAACAAAAATATTTGATTATACAACATAAAACTTCTTTGCAATGTCAGAAGTTGGTAGACAAGAAAGGGAGCGAATAGAAACGGAATTAGAAAGGAAAAGAAATGAAGAAAGAGGAAGGAAATAATGAGAGGATAGAGAATCACATCGAGAAGAAACACGAGGAGGAGGAAGAAGAACATACTACATTTGCATTTCCTATCGTTGATACACCAACTCTCTTAGGAGATGACATAAAAATGAAGAATATTCCTCCCTCTGTTCTTCCAAATTTATTTGGTTTGTCTACTGAAGACCTTGATGCTTTCATGTTTGAATTTGATATTGTTTGTCGAACATATGGATATACCAATGATGCTCAAAAACTTCGTTTATTTCCTGCAACTTTGAAGGGATATGCATTAAAATGGTTCATGGGGTTGGGAGAAGCAACCATAGTATACTGGGATGACATGAAAAAGAAATTTCTTGCTAAATATCATCCCTATTGTAAGTCCAAAGACTCTAAAGAAGATATCTTTAAAATGTCTCAAAGTGAAGATGAAAGCTTAGAGGAATATCTAGAAAAATTTCTCTATAATATGCACAAATCTAAGCAATCTAATCTTCCTTTGGATGTCATATGTACTATCTTTTTGAAGGGGATTTCAGATGAAAATTTGGATGCTCTTAATTTAATGGGGGCAGGGGATATTTATCACCTACCTTTCCCAAAAATTGTTGAATTATGTAAGAAGTACTCAAGGGGAAAAGCTAAAAGAGGACAAGGACAAAGAGATACTGTGACAAAGGCAACTAAATCAATTTCAAATGGTGTTATTAAATCAGAATTAGGGAATCTGTTTGAGAACTTTAAAACTGATATCATGAACACATTTGGTTCACAAATTGACACATTGAAAGCTAAAAAGAAACAAGAGGAACAAGATCAAGTATTATCCATTTTCTGTGCTAAGTGTAGAAAGAAACATGCATTGAAAGATTGTCCTTTAGACAAAATTCAGGTTTGTGGATTGTGTACAGATAACCATTCCATTGATGATTGTCCAAAATTGAAAGAATTGCAAGATGCTCACATAGAATAAGGACAAGGAATGGAATCTCTTTATTACTTAGCACCAAGAAAGCCTTGGCAGCCACGTTTCACAGGTATGTCTCAAAATTTTGCTCCTCAATTCTCTCAACAGTTTCCTCATAATTTTCAAAATCCTATTCAAAATTCATGGAATGCACCCATGCCTTGGAAAACTTGGCCTCCTCAGCAGAACCAAAACCAACCTCCTCAAGGTT
>ML780611.1:662620-679554 GCA_009831015.1 Picea engelmannii | reverse complement strand
ATATTTTCCATGAAATAGCTTATGCAAGGTACATTTATCATTCCTTAGCTTAAGAATTGAATTTTCGAATTTTTTGGCATTAAAATTAAAAATTTATCAGAAATTACAGGATTTGACTAAATCCCGTAATTGCTCCTAGGTTCGTGTACTTGCAGGATAGCTGGGAGAAATCTGAGACTTGGGTCATGATCCTTGATGTACAAGGATGGATGATTATCTATCAGATTCAAGATCTGAGTTTTCCAAGTGTTTGATCAACGTTGGTCAAACAGGGCCACTTCAGCAGAAAATACCCTGTTTTAGCATAAAATCATGGACAGTTTTAGATTTTCTTGGGATTTGTTCATATTTTATGGATCTGAAGGGGGTATTCAACCTTCCTAGCATATTTTATGGATCTAATCATGATCTTTAGGAGGTTTATTAGCATTATTAGTTTCAAAACTCTTGTATAAATACTCTAAGACATAGACTAGTATGACAACCTTGATGTGAATGGAGAAACTTTGAATTTGCAATCTTGAGATCAATTCTGCATTTTGTTCTTGATAATGTCTATGATATGATGATGTGAATGCTGCTGGAAGTTCCTTCTTAGCTGATACTACTCAAGTGTACAAGTGAAGCATTGGAGGGCCCCCTTTGCCAAACTAGTACACTCTTCCTTTATGTTTTTTTCAAGTAATCTTTGATACATGTTTTAGATCAGATCTTGCTGTAGATGAATTTTATTCATATCTTTGTTGTAGTTAGATGAATTCCATAGTTAAGTAATATGATTAATGTTTCAAAGCCTTACTCATGTTTTGAATGATTTCTTGAATAAGAATTCAATGTGTGGTTTGCTTTCAAGCATTAGGATGATCATGAATGTTTTTTGAGTTATTTACGCTTTCAGTACTTTTTATTTAATAAGAATTGGTGAAGATTTCTAATGAATGAAAGAAAACAATGAATGCATCTCTTGAATAAGATTTTTGTCTTTCTAGCATTGATAAGCCTCTGAGCTAGTTTTTGAATGTCTCTTTGAATGTTTAATGTTGATCAAATGCCCTTTAGGAAACATTTGTTGATTACTGTCGTGAGATCTATGAAAAGGACTTCTGAACATAAGCTTAGCATCTCTTCCATATTCATCTCTTAGAATAGGTTTTGGTTTATTCCCATTGAAAGAATAAAAGTTATCTCTAAATCCATATATTTTGGATGTGCCTCTAAGTCTTACAAACACCAGATTGACAATCATTTGCACTCTAATTTACATCAGTAGATTGGAGCCTAACAACCAGCTCTGAAAGGGGTACAAGGATCCTAATATTTTGAATCTCATGCTCAAATTTAAATTAGGAGGGGGGTTTCATAATTTCTCTCACTTATGGGACAGGACCTTTGGCTATCGACAATGGGTTCTATGTTATCTTTTCCTTGTTGTTGTTTATTGTGTCTTTAGCAGGCATCTCTGCTCTGGAAGGTTGATCAAGGATGTCAGACTTCCCTTCTTTCTTCTTAGACTTGAGGTTATATTTATTAGGACTACTATTGGTCTTCTCCCCTTTAATCAACTCGTTTATTTGGTTATCCATTAGGGACTCCTCGTATGGAGATTGGGTCAAATGGGGAAACGAGGAGGTGTCTCCAAGACAATGGATTTTAGGATCAAGCTCTTCTTCCTCTATTTCTTCATCAGCAACAAGGTTATTTTGGAGAGGGGTTTGGATTTTCTGATCATCCCTATCTCTATTTCGAGGCTCTCTTGGAAGTATCTGAGGGGTATGATTTGGTATTCTAAAGTTACCTTGGTTATCAACATTTTGGGCACTCTTGTAACCTTGCTTCCCTTCGAATTTCATCTTCTCCATCGCTGCAGAAAGAGATTTTACTAGCTTGGTCAATTCATCTACTTAAGGGTGGGACGTAGAGGAACCAGAGGATGAAGCTTAATATCTTCCCCTTCTTTTGTCTCTATCAACTTTATTCCTAAGTCTGTCAACTACCAATACGTTGGACTCTACTTCCAGGGCTGCATATTTCATATGAGACAAGGAAGTAGCTCTTCTCTCTCTTAAAACGAGGCAAAAATCAGGGTCAAAATCACTAGCATAAGTAATTTTGGCAGAGGATTTTGTAGGCTTTATCTCAACAGGAATCTTGTTATACATGTTTTTGAATATTTCGGAGAAATCAGAGACAGACTCTCCCTCTTTTCTCTTTAGGGACCCAAACTCCGTGATATAATACATAAAGTCTTTTTTATCCCCCCATTGTCTCAAGAAAACATCGTCTAAAGCCTCAATCCCAGCAATGGACCCAGGGGTCAATCCCCTAAACCATTTCCTGGCCTCACCATCAAGGCTCTTGAAAACGACTCTCATCCACACATCCTCATTTTCAATATTTAGATTGTTTGCATAACTGTAGAAGGAAACAAGGTGTTCTTCAGAAGTTATGTCTTCTTCTCTTGTGAATTTGGGCATGTATTTTAGGTAATCTCCAGGAGGGAGAGCATTCATTGGCTGAGGTAATATTAGAGGGGCATATCTTGCAGCCACTATGGTGCCCATCCTGTTCTTAGGGGGATTATCACCTACCATAGGGATGATAGCTAGAGGAGAACCAAGAGGAGATGGAGTTCGAATAGGGGAGGCTGGAAGTGCGTTTCCAGGAGAAAAGGGAAACAACAGCGGATTTGAGGAACAAGCTACAAGGCTTGAGGGAACAAAGGTTTCCCTCTCTGTAGAAGTAACAACTTTAACAGGAGGAGGGGTGGTGAAGCTCGGAGTGAGAAAATATTCTGAGGTCCTGGGTTTAAACCATGGTACAAATTCAGGGGAGATAGGAGTGACAAAGGTTTCTCCTTCCAATCCAAGACTAGTAGCTGAGAAATAAACACGAACACTCCCAAATTTTAAACTCTGAGAAACTCCAACAAATGGTATAACAGGAGAATTAGAAGCAAGTGTGGAGTTTCTATAGAAGGATGGTGAAAATCATCAGAACTACCTGGTTCAGCAGCTAAAGTACCTTCCTAGAGGATCTTTCATCTTCTAATGACTTTCTCTGGGTCTGCTTCAGGTGTTGCTAGAGGCAGCTGTGGGGTAGACCTCGAGTGTCTGCCTCTAGAAGCCACAACTGAAACAGTGGATTCGCTTCAATGGAGTCGCCAAGTGCACAGTTGCAATCTTTGATGTACTAAGTTTTGATGCACCTTCATAACCAATAAGCTTTGTCATTCAATCCCAGGGAAAATCTTCAATTTGTCCCCGACAGCGGCACCATAAATGTTAGCACTAGAAGTCACCTCCATATTGCATTGGAGGTAAGCTTAATACCCATCAGTTTGTATTTCACAATGAATAAATTAAAGGGGGGTCGAATGGGCGCAGACTCAGGATAATATTGCTTTAACTTAGAAAATTGGGTTGGTATGCACAGGCAGATGAGGTCTTGATTTAACTTCAGTCAATAAGTTGTAGTGAGGGTGAGTAGGAGGATGAACTTGAGGAGAAATGCAAAGGTCTACTATGGACATCAGGTCTTCCAACAACCTAAGGAGGAAATGGTTCAAATACAAGATCCTCTTGGATTCAAAACTTCAGGAAACTGAAAACGCTATAACAATATTGTGATCAAACATACATCAAAATATGATTACAACACTCGACTAGATCATCCATGCCCAATCCTTTCAGTATCAGAGGCAAACAGGCGGAGAAGAAGGATGACTATCATTAAACAAGAAGTCTCAAATTACAACACATAACCAAAGAAAGAGTGGCTTTATTAAACTTTACAATACGAGAGCCTAGCTAAACCATTGACCATAACAAAATATCAAAACTAATTATTTATACTCAAAACAATTTGCCACCACCAGGAGTGTGACCTGGCCATTACAATCAAATATTTGCGTCTGCATCTTCTTCTGTCAGTCAGCACATGCATCCTTCTGTCAGATGTGAACTCAAATCAGTATGGGCTTGCAAGAGAATCTGTTGACAGGGGAACTTTGGGCTAGCAGTCTGCCTCCACAACCAACTTTTCCATACTTTCCATTTATGGGGTGAAACGAGGTTTCAACCACCTCCCCCATTTCCATTAACTACTTTAATTGGGATCGAGACGAGGCTTGACATCCATGAATGTTCTAGGCAATCCAACAACTCCTTGAAGTCAATCCTGACACCTCAAGACCAGACAGATCTTCTTCGGTGACCAACACGGGTGCTTTCGACCTTTGGTGCAACTCCTTTCCATCGCTCCATGCAACCTCGGACTGTGACCCTTGGCCCAACTATTGGGCGCTTCGCGATTTCACGTTTCGTGAACCTATGTCGTGCTCTATGCTAAAACCCTCGAGTCACAAAATCACAATTTCTCGGATCTGGTGCCACACGCCCCTTTGAATTGGATGACCCAAATAAATGTCGACATTTCGGGACCTCGGGCCTTCGACATTTCGGGACTTGGGAAGATTGCGCATTCCCCACTTCATTTTTCCCGAAATGACTTTCTCTGCGGTTCGGATCTGATGCCACGTGTCCTGCTGGATCAGATGGCCCACGCTGATTTTGGGTTTTGGGAGTTCAGACCTTTGCCCCGACACTAAACTTTGATCAAATTTATAATCCTGATCACCTGAGGGCCTCAAATCTGGACTTCGAATGAAATCCCCTCCGCTAAAAAATGAGCTTTCTCTCTCACTTGATTCAGGTCCATATCAGAATGCTCTAAGTGTTGCGCTTTGTGCTTATGGCTGCGATATGCATGATCGAGGATTCAGACGACTGGATGTGGGCTGGAAAAGAGGGATATCAGGGCACTTAAACACATAGGGAGGGAAAATAAGAAACGATTTTACAAGCTGAAGGGGGAAAAATTTGAGACTTGGTCTGCGAAAAGGAGAGAGACAGAACAAAATTACAGTCTTAGGTAGAAAACACAACCCCACAGGACTCTGACAAGTTCATGTGATAAAAACCCAGGTGAACCAAATAGAGAAATATTTTGAGTTGCATAATATGGATGATAAGCAAAGGATTCACATAGAAACTTTGAACTTTGAGATAAAACCATATCAATGGTATCAATGGGTATTTAAAAGGAAGCTCCCTTCTTATCATCATACTTGGGGTTTATTTACAAGAGAATTAGAAGCACAATATGGGAAAGTTTGAGAATATGTCTACTTCAATCAATTGACAAGAATTAAGAACTTAGGTGATATTGAAGATTATAATTTAGAGTTTTAAATATTGGCCACAAGGGTGGATGGCATAAGTGATGAAAATTTGTTGGCATCTTACATGAGTGGATTAAAAGAAGACAGTAAACATGAGATTTTCCTAAAACATCTTGGAAATATTATGGAAGCTATGCAATTTTTTCGTCATATTCAAGCCAAGAATAATACTACACATAAGTCTACCATTGGAACATACACAGGAAGCAGAGATTGTTTTGGTGTTCATAAGACAATTGTTCCTCAACTGAAAAAGTTGACACCTCAACAAATTGATGGAACAAGAGAAAAGGGATTATGTTTCAATTGCGACAATAAGTACAGTAAGGGGCATAAATGTGGTGAGAAGAAATTATTCTACATAGACAGTGAAGAGGAAGAAGATCAAGAATTGGAACCATTACAAGGTCTAGATATAGAAGATACTACTCTATTGATATATTACCATGAATTGGTCGACATCGGTACTCCACAAACACTCAAGATACAAGTATGCATCAAAAAGAAAAAAGTAACAATGTTGATTGATTCAGTAGTACCCATAACTTCATCAATTAGAAATTAGAAAAATATCTCAATTTCTTTGTATTTCCAACACCAGAGTTTAAAATAATGATTGTAGATGGAGGTGCCATAAATTGTGTTGGGAAGTGTTATTGTATTAAGCTCAATATGGGGGAGTATATTTTGGATAGTCCCATGATTTCCATCCAAATGGGTGGTGTTGATGTTGTATTAGGGGTCCATTGTTTACAATCATTGGGAACAATGTGCCTTAATTTTCAAGATAGTTTCATGATATTTTCCTCAAAAGGAAAGGAAATTGAGCTTAGAGGTATCCAAGGGAAACCCTCTAAGGTGATAAGCTCTAATAACATGACAAAATTACTCCAAAAAGGACATCATGGTGTAAGTGCACAATTGTTCTCACTAGAAGTTCAAACATATATATCCTCTACTCCATCGAATCTCCAAATAATTATGAAAAATCATTCCAAAGTATTTAGAGAAATTCCAAAGGGTCTTCCACTTTCCTGAGATCATGACCATGCTATTCATTTGAAACCATGAAGTGTACCACCTAACATTAGGCCTTATACATATGCACATAAGAGTGAGATTGAGTGTATGTTCCAAGAAATGTTAGAGGCCGACATCATTCAACCTTGACAAATTTATTTCTCTTCAACAATGGTGATGGTTACGAAAAAGGATGCTTCATGGCGTATGTGTCCAGAATATAAACAATTTAACAAAATGACCATCAAAGACAAGCTTCATATTCTTGTCATTGACGAATTATTAAATGAATTGCATGAAGCAATTTTATTTACTAAGTTGGATCTTCGTTTGGGATATCATCAAATCAAAATGAGGAAAGAAGACATTCCAAAAACGTCCATGTTGGGCCCTCCATTTTTGAAGAGAGCCTGATTTTACGGGAAAGGCCAAAGTTTTGCGGGAAAGTGTGATAGCACAACGAAAGATTAGAAGTGACGAAGAATAGCTAGGATAAGCAGAAGAGTTAACTGCAAGTGTGCCAACAATGAAAATAGATCATATGCCATCTGTATGAGAAAGTGGAAAGAGATAGAAGATTTAAGCGTAGGCAAAGAGAAAGAAAGAAAAGGAGCTTTCCATGGAATAAAGAAAAGACAATAGCGGAATATAGAAGTCAAGAAGCACCTGAGGGAAAAATAGAAATATGGGAATATATAATGGGAAAGAGTTGGTTGGTTATTATTCATATTATGCTCTGGTATACTATTTCTAGTATTATTGTTTCTTTCTATGTTATCAAGCTATCACCATTGTTGTTATTAGGATGGGTGTGACAAGCTACTGTAATGGGTTTTGAGGGAATAAATGTGCTTGCACAGTAGCAAGAGAGTCTGTAAAGGGTATGGGAACTTGACAAGTAATGTATAATCTATGATAGAAGGATATAATCATGGATCACAAATTCTGAGATATTGATAATACAAGAGATCATTTGGGCCCTAAAAGTTTTGGTTATGATATGTATGACTCTATAGTTTCTTCATTGCATGATTACTTTTGTATTGTGTATTTGGTATTTAACCATTAAATCTGATGCATGCACTTGTCTATGTGTTTCAAAATATGATTAATCTGATGTCTATGATGTTTTAGGTTCTAGGTGATATAATTCTTTATATGTTAAAGACTAAATCTGCATTTTGTTGCGCTAGATTTGATGATGCTTCCTCTTTGATTCACTTCAACTTACACAAGTCTCGATTGTGATTTCGGTGATAACTTCTTTCATTGTGTAAGGTTGAATATGCCAGCGGTGCTAGACCACAATGATATCTTTGTTGGTAACCTTCAAGAACCTCGATCTCCAATTTTGTGCCAACAAATGGTTCCGTTGCCGAGACTTGTTTTTAAAGCAAGTTTTTAGAGGATGCAACATCACATCTTTAAGTTTGAAATTGAGAATTGGTGGGAAAGAAGGTGTGACAAATTTATTTTGCAAGAAGCTGAGTTACAACATAAAATTTTGAGGGTTGTGAAGAGCGTGGTATTTTACTCGAAACCAACAATCGACCAGTACGAGATATTTTAGATTCAATTCCTTAAAGAGGTATTTCAATGGCTCAACCAGCTGAAAGAAGCATAAGAATTCAAAGATCAAATCAAGAGAAGATATAATTGGACTGATGAGCATTTAACAATTCTTCACCATCTAGATCATCTAATTTCTAGAGATGTGCAGGATTTATGGGTACAAACCACCTTGGAAGGATATATTTAATTTTCCACTAAGAACCACCAATATTTTTCAAAATCAAAATCCGTATTCAAAGAAGGATCCTAAGGAAGACTGTTGCAGAAAATACCCCGTTGGATTAAAATTTTTCTTGCAAAAGAGGGGATGTTACCTGTTCCAATTGAGATGGCAGTGTAAAACCCTGCGCATGAGGGGAAGGTGATTTAGGAGAGGGTTTATGGGCTAGGTTTCGAACGTATTGAAGAATGGAATTCGTCGAGCGAATAGTGTCATAGATGAATGAGCTTAGAGGAGGGATACTGTGATAAGAAAGAGGTGGTGAAAATATGAGGAAGTTGATGAAGAGGCGTGATCAGTGGCAGAAGAAGATTGACTTTGAGGGTAGTTATAGAAGAGAGTTAGATAATTTATGAGAGTTGAAGATACATGGAAGGATGACTATAAAATGGTTGCAAGAGAGGTTTGAAGAGAGCGGTGAAATCTTTGGAGGAAGAATATGAGAGGAAGGAAAGTCGAAAGAAAGAATACAAATATATGTCACCCCTGAAGAAGAAGAATCAATTGGAATCCCTGAATAAGTTGTGGGAGAATCAAATCATGTGATGCCAGAAGATTTTGAATAGCATCATGAAATTGATATGATACTACATACTAATGCGACCCCCCAAGGCAAGGAATTCCATTCTGGAGGTAAAGGAACCAACCTTGAATCACCTAGTCCCTCAGCGCTATCTACAAATCTATTAAACTTTGTGCTAAATTATTTTGTAGTTTCTGTCATTTCTAATCCTTATAATATGGCAAGTTCAATTAGTAGTAACAAAAGTGGGGTGAGTTCTTTTATTCATAATGAAATGAGGACCCTCAAGGTTCATTTTGATAGGATATCCAAGTTCTCCGATGGCAAGTCAACATGCATGATCTCTCACCTGATACTCAGATTTTTGGGGTAAAGGGGATGCATATGTTGAAAAACATTGGTTTCTTTGTGAGTCCATCTAGAGGTCTCGTGGAAATCTAGATTCCAACAAACTATTCAATTTTTACACCACCTCAAGAGGTCGTTCTTTAAAATGGTATATGAAATCCATTGAACCAGGAATCCTCAAGGACGTGATTTCACTCTTGCTCAGGTCAAACATAGGTTCATAGAAAAATTCCACTTACCACGATCAGAAAAACAGACTCTCTCTCAGTTGCAAGAGATCAAACAAAGAGATGGTGAGTTTTCCTGGGATTATAACCAAATATTTAAGGATTTGATAAGGAAATTGGAAAATCCCATTCATGAAGAACACCAACGAGAATGGTTTATAAAGGGGTTGTTATCATTGATCTGGATACCATTAACCCAGTAGAGGATAGTTACATTAAGGGAAAACTTAGAACAACCGATGAAAATTGAAGTAATGACTAGCTATCCAGGAATCTTGCGGGCTATGAGACCGACTGAAGACACTAATATTGTGAAAATACAAGGCCATATTTCTACGTTAACCGTCAAGATTCAAGAATTGACCCTCCCTATATTAGGTCAACCACATGTATGGTGTACCTACTTCTACACCAAGGGTCATACAATGACAAAATGTCCTAGAATAAGGGGCACATGACCCCCTCCACACCCGTTGGTGCCTCCACTAGTAGGACCATCGAAAGGGGTCACACAAGTTGTTGCTAAAACGCCATTTAAGGGCCCTCTACACTACCATGCTTTCCCAATTCGTCAAGGAGGCAAGAGTGGGGAATATTTTGAAGCCATGGTCACTCCCCTTGGCATTGCCCAATCCTACAAAAGTATTCCCCTGTTTCGAATAAAGTATACTAGGAATTATGTGGGTCACCTACTCACACTACCAAGCAATGTGATTCTTTGGATGCTCTTGCAGATATATTGGACCGGTCTTCATTTCAGGTCGACGAAACTCCTCAAGGGTTTCGAGGTGGATGAACTAGTGGGACAGGACCAGCCCATTGTTACAATTGTGATGAACAAGGACACCTCGTGAGGGATGTTCCTCTTTTGAGAAGAGATTGGTGTGCACACTACATAAACAACATCCATGCCACTGAGTATTTCCCAGAATTGATTGCAAAATGGGAAAATCGTGTTTGGCAACAAGGTGCCAGTTTAATAAATTATGAGCCTTGAACTATCGCTAAAGAAAAGGATCCCAATATTAACATTATTACTCGAGGAGGAACAAGGACTGGTGTTGATCTTGATAATCCCAATCAAAGATTCATAAAGAGGTATTGGTGGATGCTAAGTATGATGCCATAAGGAAAAAAGGATTTCTTCCAAAACGTGGTAGAAATGTTTTGACAGATGTATGAACCTGCTATATCAGTAGTTTCAGAACCAAGTGTTGAGCTTCAGCCAAGAGTCACAAAAAATCTATTGGCTCTGAAGGACTTTCCAACGAAATCACAAAAGACTATTGATCTATGGTTCCAACATTTTTTATGATATTTTGGATGACGAACAACTCACTAAGAAGTTTTGGAACACACTTAAGGGGACTTTACATGCTAAATGGATCCCATAGGAGCCCATTGTTGCTAATATTTTGGAAAGACATACAGATAGAGTACAAAGGAGGAAGCATATATCTCGAAGAGAATTTAGACTAAATGACCACATCGATGACTACGAGATTAGCGATGTTATGTTAGACTTGGGTTATGAAGTCAACATACTACCCAAGAAGACTTGGGAATCTATGGGTAAGCCCAGCTCGTATATTCACCTATTCAGTAGAGGATGGCCAATTAGTACTATATCTACCCATTGGGAGGATGAAAAATGTTGAAGTGGACTTAGTTGGTGTTAAAACAATAGAAAACTTTGACGTCATAGAAATAATGGGGGAGAAGGATCCGTACCCAACACTATTGGGTATTGACTGGGCATATGAGAATTACGTTGTTATAGATATCAAGACATAAATCATGACCTTTGATGCAGATGGTATGAAATTAACCAAACCTTTAGACCCATATCAAGGTCCTCAATATACAAATACAACTAAAGAAAATTTGGAACATGATGTCATAGATCAACTATACACTCTGAATATAGAAAAATGGGTAGACTATATTAACCCTACCACAGATGGGTGAGTAAGTTGGCAGAGTATTGAGTCTACAAGTGAAGATTCAGAGGAAGCTTTTGAGAATTGGAAACAAGGAAGGTACATAATATTTTCAAGATGTTGTGCTGCGCGCAAATATCAGAGGGACTAGGAGGATTGGAACAAAGATTTGATAAAACCATTTTTATGATGGCACTTTAAATTTACGCAACTTTCTAGTTGATATAGAAGACAAAGTTGAAGCAGAACAAAGAATATCAGTACTCGATATTGCATTAAAATATTCTCCAGCTAGGTGGTGGGCCACGCATAAGGAAGCTTTGATTTCTTGGGATGAGATCAAACTCTCTCTCCAATATCGATTTATCCTTCCATTGTACAACATCCAATCGTGTAAGGACCAAAAGATGAAGCACCAACTCTTAACTCTATAATCGTATGAGGGGTCATCTGATCCATAGGAGCATGTTGTGCATTGTATTAAGGTATGAAAAGTTGCGCAACTGTCTTCTCAGTTTATTCATTCATTGGGACAAATTCCAAGTGCTTGATACATACATGAAGAGACTAGAAGACAAACTGCTTGCTGGGAAGTACTGCAACGCCAATTCTGCCATGATTTCTCATTCTTGGGTAAGTCTCCTAAATTCACCTTAGTCCTGCAAAAAATTAAGAAACTGATTTTTATTGATGAATTTAGGCACACTTATCCACCAACAGTCTATCACAAACATGAATATCTACTTTATCATAGCCTTTATTCACCCCCTGCACAAATACCTATGGCCTATGGTAAGATTAATATCGACCCAAAAGATCCAAATGACCTTGAGGACCTTAGCCATCTGGTGTTTAAAGAATCTGAAGGCACTAGAGCTACTCAAGATACTAATTCAATTGATGCTAATAGTTCCTATTCCAAACCTCTAAAGTTGAAAAAAATAAACATAGGGAGTGAGGAACACCCTAAGTTGGCATCCATTGGGGATTATTGGGACAAACAGACCATGGAAAAGATAACATATTTTTTGCGGGAACATGAGGACCTATTCCCTACAAGTTTTTCAGAACTAAAAGGTATTAAGGGAGACTTAGGGGAGATGAAGATAGAGCTAAATCCTGGCTCAAAACGGGTCAAACATAGGCCACGCTGTCTGAACCCCAGAGTAAAAGAGAAGGTGAAGAAAGAGATTGATAGGATGTTAGTAGCGAGGATCATTTTCCATATAGATGAGGCTGAATGGATCAATCCTATTGTCATATAGAGAAAGAAAGGTATTGAGGATATACAATTCTATGTGGATTACAGGAGCTTGAATTCTTCCTATGTACATGACCCTTTTCCCACCCCCTTTAGTGATGAGGTCCTAGAACAAGTAGCAGGTAATGAAGTGTATTCTTTTACAGATGATTTTTCTGTATATCACCAAGTTAGAATTGCAGTGGAAGATAAGAAAAATACTACATTCACTATCGAGTGGGGATCATTTGCCTATAATTTTATGCCTTTTGGGATAAGGAATGCCCCAACCATGTTCTCTCGGATATTGATTGCAACATTCTATGACTTCATTCACAAGTTTCTTGAATTCTATATGGATTATTAGACTATGCATAGCCTATTAAAGGAGTACATAGGCCTACTATGGTTGATGTTTGATCACTGGAGACAGCTACATATTTCCCTAAACTTGAAAAAGTGTATTTTTGTGTACCATTTGGGAATCCGCTAGGACATATAGTTTGTAGTGAAGGAGTGTTGGCAGATCCTGCAAAATTTGTCGTAATATTGAATATGCCTCCTCCTACAACTTCCAAACAATTGTGGTTGATGTTAGTTTACACATGATACTACCACAAGTTTATCAGAAGTTACGCTAGCATAGGTGCCCCGTTATAAAGTTGTTAAATAAATATGAGGCTTTTAGTTGGATGCCATAATGCAATCAATCCTTCTATACCCTCAAAGAAAAGCTAAGTACTACTCCTATCCTCATCTACCCGAATTGGAAAGCAAAGTTCCATGTGCATATTAATGCTTATGTTATTGCATTGGGGGCTATCCTTGCGCACCCTAGTGAAGGAAACCCAGATCATCCAGTCTACTTTGCCAACATAAATCTTTCCCAAGCTGAGCACAACTACACTACAATTGAAAGGGAAGGTTTGGAAATGGTTTATGATTTAAAAATGTTTAGACCTTATCTTATAGGGAGTCAATTTAAGTTATTTATTGATCACTATGCTTTGAAATATCTTCTTAATAAGATTGTGTTAGAAGGTAGAATTTGCATATGGTTATTGTTGTTTCATAATTTTATTTTGAGGTTATTTTTATGCCAGGAAAATTAAACGTGGGTCGAGACCATTTGTCTAGACTAGAATCAGGAGAGAGTGGCGAAAATGTAGATGATCAAATCCTAGATGAAAATATTTTTAAGGTTGAAGTTATTCCTAATTACTTGTCTCACATTGCCTTATTTCTGAGCACGAGTTCCTATCCTGAAGGTTATTCCGCAACTCAAAAGAGACACCTAGTGGTTCAAGAAACAACCTATCAAATAATTGTAGTACACTTGTACAAATTAGGATTGGATAACATCCTCAAGCGTTGTGTGCTTGACCATGAGAGATCAAATATTCTGTGGGAGTGTCACAGTGGAGTTGCGGGAGGACACGTTGGTGAAAAGGAAACTACTTGGAAGGTATTACAAGCAAGATTATGGTGGTCAAAGGTGTTCAAGGATGCAAGGGAAAATGCTAGGGCATGTGATATCTGTCAGCGAGTGGGAAATCCATCCTACCGTGATGAGTTACCATTACACGTTGTTCGAGCACTACAAGACTTTGAAAAGTGGGTCGTTGATTTCATCATTCTGATAAACCCCCCCCACAAGGTACTCTAAGGAAAAATACATTATTACCACAAATGATTACTTGACTCGTTGGGATGTGTTATCCCCGATATCTAGGGATAACTAGGAGATCATGTCTTGAGGCCCACAGGTCCTAGACATAGAGTACCGAGAGCAGGACTGACCTGAGCATGGCCCTGGAGGGCCCATCTTTCTTCTTCTTCGCCAGATCTGTCCTGTCAGCAGCAACATCTTCCATCACCACCGGCTTGGACTTGCATCGGAGAAGACTCTTGCTCCATGAGGTAATTGGTCCAAGGTATCATGGTATGTGTTATATTTGATCATTATAACCCTCTTATATATGCATTAGGTTCCTTTCATTTTTGATGACTGCTTGGATCTTACACTAATCCACTTGACCATTGCTGGGGTGATTGATGGGGTGACTTAGCAAGTTGATATTCATGGGTTTTGGTTAGCCACCAAGGGGGATTTGCAGAGCCATCGTCCGCTCCCACCATTTTATCATTTTACATCTTATACCTCGCTCATCTATCCCATTCCCCTAGTCCGTCCATTAGGATGACCTTTGAGGGTTACACTTTGTCTTGTGGGAAGAAGGGGCTAAAGGCCAAGGGGGTAAAAGCATCTGGTAAAAGATAAAATCCATAGGAAATAAAACTTAGAGATGCTTCGCCCAGGGGATCCCCAAGAAGGCAATAAAAGGCCTCTCGATAAGAAACTAAAGGGACCCTAAGAAAAATAATAAAACAAGACCTAAACAAGAGGATGGGAGGTCTCATCACGAGCCATCCCATTATGTTCATAGGTATCCAGCAGTATGACATTGCCATCATCTGGTCACCACACCAGGGCAGTGACCTTTGGTTGCATGGCCAAGGGAAAGGGGGTCTCATCATGAGCTAGCATTATCATCTCTGCGAAGATACCAGTGGGTAACACTGTCAGCTCTGGTCACCAAGCCAAGGCAGTGTCCTCTGGTCATACCTTGAATTAAAAAAGAAAGAAAAGCAATAAATGAAAAAGATAAAGGCAATAAAGGGCTTGGAAAAAATGCATCCATGACAGGTACTGCTCACCTCCTACAAAGGCACCCACAGACAACACCTGCCCTTGGTCTTACTGTGACTGGACATCCCTAAACCATATCACCTCATAAAACATGGCTCAAATGATCTTCTGAGGAAACTTTCCTTATCTTGTGGGTATTATCCCAATAGGTTGTTCTGTCGGTTTCTTCGACTTTGTATAGTAGATCTGTGTAATGTCTTTGAGCTCTTACATGATATGTTATGGATTTCATGCATGTATTTGATAACTTTAATGATGAAATATGATTTGCATTGCTATGATCCTGAGGACTGATGAGCCCATGGAGAGCGTAGTCTTTGATGTGCAGGACCATTACCCGGCGGATAGGTACCAGTGGACCGGTACACATGGAGATATGATTAGTTCAAACCTCCATGGGGCTGAAGAGCCCATTAGATGGTTGTTGGGATGGCAGAGGCAGGACAACGTTGTGATGAGCCCTTACATGAAGAAGAAGAAGGACATCCTTACCGGGTCACTTTGGCAGAGATCGGCCTAGGGGGAATCACCCACTGCAGATGAGATGATTTCTTTTGATGGACTGGATGCCACCCAGGGCAAGCTGGACATTTTCTGGAGCATGTGGCAGTGTGCTGGGATCATTTGGCACGTGTAGCAGCTTGCAGGAGCCCCGGAGGGGCCAACGTTTTGCTTCTTGGATGCTGATATTGCCCAAAAAGGGCCAACGTCTCCCTCAGAGGGGCATGACGTCTCCCTTTTAGCTCATAATTGTGACATTTTTAGCATTTAATGTGTAAAATAGCATAATATTATTAGTCAGCCTTGTCGGCTATTTTAATAACCTATTTTTTGTAATTAAAGGTCATTTGGATGATATAAAGAGAGGACGTTGCCTCTCATTTTAAACATAACACAACTCACTCTCTTGTGAGAGGATTACTTTTAGTCTTTTGTCTTGTTATTGGCTCTTGGAGTTGAGGTGCTACACTTGAGGAGGATCATCTTTGGCATATTTATGGTGTTTTTATCATTGGAAGGTGTTACAACTAGGGTTTGATAATCTCTTCATTAATTTGTAAGTGTTTTTCTCATACAAAGCTTCTTGATTGAATGGTTGTAGGATAAATCTATTACATTTGTGTTTACATTGTTATTATTTTGCTTAATCATTGAAACCCTAGGGAGCAAGCACACAAGTAGGTCCTTGCTTCATGTCCCCATGATAGAAACTTGTTTAGCCATTTGATTAAGGAGAATATAGCCTAGCCATTGCTACACTAGTTCCCCTTATTCTGAGTTAGTTTTGAAATATAAGTTGAAGAAGGAAGACGTCCTAGGCCTAATTAAGTTTACACCTAGGGTTTTGGCCTTTAGAGTTTGAAGAGCCTTGGCTCTACAACACTTTTCAGCCCTAGATTTATATTTTGAAGCTAGTTTTTTTTGCCAAAGAGTTTTAAGGAAAGAGGGAGGAGCATGAGGCCTAGCTTAAGCTACACCGGAATGAGCCTCCTCCCCTTAGGGTTTTGACTTTGTGGCCCTGCCATTGCAGCACTAGAAATCCTAACCTTCTTGTCCTTAAATTTGGATTCTCTGAAGACTTTAGCCTTGCTCCTTGACTCCATTTACCCTAAGGCACTAGTCTAGAACTCCAACGTTGAGTCAATTGTGTTAAAACAACCTTTCAAACTTCCAAAATTTGAAACCCTTACTAACCCTAGCGACCTACTAACCCTAATTCTGTGATGACGTCTTGCCTCTTTTGAACTTTTTCTTGGTATTAAAGTTGCGGCTAGGTCATCTATTGATAGACATAGAAGTGTTGAGTGTTTTCATTGGCCTATTTTGCAAAACGTCCACCTCTTTGCCTACCAAAACTAACCTAGAATAGGGCTGACGTCACCCTTAGTAGGCTT
>ML780611.1:638840-656957 GCA_009831015.1 Picea engelmannii | reverse complement strand
ATTTTGTACATTGAATGCTATTATCATTTTGTATTTATTGAAGAAGTAATATTATAAGCCATAGCTTTATTTGCAATCATTGACTTCGTCAATAATTACTTTCATTTATGCTCATGTGTATTGATAGTCATTGACAATTGAAGCACTAACCACTGTGGCATATTTTAGCTTTATTGTTGTCTTTTCTCACAAACAGGTGCCCATTCTGTGGCATACTTTCTTTTGACTATCTTTCTTGGCAGTAATCTGTGAAGGGGAAAACCTACTTTGACCTTTTGAGCCTTAATCTCTTGATCCTTTCCCTTTCAAGACCCTAGATTACTAGGGACATCTCCCTTGGGATTAGCCACCCTGAATAGAAAGAGCCCCCCATCGAGGTGACTGTGGGTGGGGAAGCTCCTGTTATGCCAGTTTGACTCTTCCCTTCAAGCTACTTAACCTACACTACAAACTGAGCGATAACAGGATGAATTTGAATTTGTTTGAGATTGTTCTACAAACACAACAACACAATTCATTTTTGAGAATATAATTACCATGTTTGGTATCCTCGCAGCTTGACCAATGATCAAGGGGCTCAATTTATCAATGACACTATCACAACCTTCACACGCGATTTTTTGATTCAACACCATAAGAGGAGTCCATACCATCCTCAAGTGAATAGAACAATAGAAGCATTCAACACAATTTTGGAAAGGGGTTTAACTAAAGTTTTTTGTGCCAATCGGGATGATTAAGATGAGAGAGTTCCCACTATGTTATGGGATTACCGAATCACTACAAAGAGATTACACATTTATACCCTATTTAAGTTGGTATATGGTTGACATGTAGTAGTTCTCCTAAGTTTATAACTCTGAGTCTATTCATTGCACAGGCTACTAAGATGACATACGACGAATCCATCGCAACATAGATTTTGGAATTAATGGAACTTGACGAAGCTATATTCTTAGCATATTTTTGTAAGACGGTGGAAAAGGAACGATAAAAGTCTTGACATGATCGACATATTAATCATAAACTATTTGGGAAAGGTGACCAAGTTCTGTTATACAATAGCAAATATCAAAAACATCCGGGGAAGCTACAGATGCATTGGTTGGGACCTTTTATAATTGCAGAAATACATGAATCCGATGTTGTTAGGCTCGTGAAAATAGATGGTATTCTTCATCCAGGATGCGTGAATGGTGTGCACCTGAAGCCCTACATTTTTTCTCGGTAAATGCAAGTGCGCAGTGCACCTATATGCGGGAGGGAATGTAGTAGGTAGGATTTAATTTGTTTCGTTGTTCATATTTATTGTTAATAAAATGGTGACGTGTCTGACTTCCACTTGTTATAGAGTTTAGGTTGTCATTGACACATTGGCCAACCCAAATATCACCTTTGTGGTCGGGGAGGTCTACATCAAATCCATGCGTATTTAGTACATCTCAAGTTTGAAATTTGTGCTATGTTTCTGTCACGTCATTCGTTAAGGCCGTTAGTACCTTTTTCTCAAATGTCCCGTCATTACTAGTTAAAATCATTTAAGTATCACCAAAATTCCCGTCATTCTATGTACTATGTCCTATCAACATCCACTCGGTAGCCAGGCTCGCTCTTAACCAAATTGCCTCGTAGATTCTATCGTGTTGTGCTTGTCATATCCAACGTTAATGCCAAATTACCTCCATGATGGTTTGTTTTTGTGGCTAAGGCATGTCATCACCTATCAAATTTTTCTATAAAATCATCTTCAATCACATCAGTTGAACACACAAATGAGGAGCTTCAATATCAAACAAAAAAACTGCAATATTATGCCTCTTTTGCTGCTTTTTTTTCCGTAGAATTGGAGCATGACCTATTAGTGCAAGCTAAATCTATTTTTGCATCTATGTCAGACAAAAATTTTCAAGTCTGGACCTCTTTTCGATGGATGGTGTCAGAGATACTTGAAGATATCACTCCAGTTGCGCCTTTGCAATGGATTGAGATCATTGTCGATGACTGGTCCCAATTGGCTACAAAGAATGATACCCTACAACAGGAATTATCTATGATCCAACTAAAGGAAACCGAGCAACCCAAAGAAATGATGCAAAATATTACGCACATAGTTGTGGAGGGAAATCTGGTCCAGTCCTCGATTCATGCTTGTGATGATGAATGTTGTCGGCTCTTCGACATGGTCAACGAATGGGTCAGTTTTATGGACCGACTGTTATTGGATAAATCGGTGAAAGTGGACATAAACTAATCTCCCTAGATCCACCTGGATCTAGAACAAAACAAGACAGGACATGACGCTTTCCTTAGGTTGCTACCATTAAATTTATCACCAAAGAAGGATTGTATGACATACCTTTATATATTGCTTCCTTATATATCTGTTGACCCTACTTCGCTCCGGTGCTCTTGTGAGATCAGATCTGTAATGAAACAAACCAACCAAAGTGAAAGAAATAATTGTAGATTCAATGGAGACCTAGACATGTGATCAAGGAGTCATGTAATAAAATGCTAACGATTTTATGGGAAAGAGACATCCCACTGTATCATATTAAGTAAAAGTGGAAGATACAACTAGATTGCCTTGATGTCGCAAGTTCCCTTTCGATGACCCTTTGTTCCAACACACACATACACTTGCTACGAATTTGTATGAAGATAATCCACAAGGCTTGATGGAAAAATGGAGGCCTCAAGCATCAATTGTATCAGGATTCTTCACACAGTCTTTAGCCTATTCTTTTCTCAATATTGCTTGACCTTGCTTAACCGTTTCCATGAGAAATTCATTATTATATAGGAGAAGATGAAGTGGTCACTAGGATGAGGATGATCTCACCAAATCAGAAAAGCCAGTAATATCACAACCATACAGACGCCACCTCACATTCTAGAAGATTATCCTTCTAGAAACTTCAAGACACTTCTTCCTTTTCTTAGCTTCAAGTGTCATCAAACCCTTCCTATATAGCAGCATGTGGAAATCCCACAGGCCATGCATAGAGCATCCTATGGAAATCCTTGATTTCCGCACTGTATACCACTGTCAGCCTGCGACATCATTCTAAAAATGTGTCTTGTAGGGGAAGAACTTAGCCATTTTCCTCATGTGAAAGATTGTTTTGGAATCCTGAACACATGCCTATGGGGTCATCATCAGAGTGACCAAAATAATGTGTAACAGAATGCCCCCCAAAGTATGAGGCTGGAACATGTGATAATAGAAATACTTTGTAAAATGCGTGTGTGTGTCGGAAAGAAGGAACACACCAATCAGGAACCTGCAAACAATCAAGCATCTGCATAGAATTATACCATTTCTAAGGTAGGCATTCCCATACTCAGATTGCAAGTGATTGAAATCATAAATGCAAGGCATGGCCACCAATTATACACTGTGGATCCATGTCATCGAAATTCTACATAGCCGCTAGAAATACATTGTGGATCCATGTATTATAAAGTGTAAATTCAGACACAACCATGAGACATACAAATTGGATCTGTGTGTCAATTCAAATCATAAATACTCCATCGCAACCTGGGCCAAAAAGATAAGATCCAGGGTCTTCAATCCTGTCGTCCGTAAGTACGAATCTAACCATGCGATTACATGTGTTGAAGTCGAACATGGTAGAAACCAATTGATTACCGATCATTGATGAAAACCATTAACAAGTGCGAGGGAAATAACCATTAATGTCAATGACTCCCAAGGTACCTTAGTACAATCCAATAAATGTGAATAAATGAGCTGAATTCGAACACTCGATGAAATCTCTCGATCAGGGACCAATGATGTGAATCCACTGTCGAGAGCGAAGAATCCTGCCATTGAGGCATGCAGGCTCTAAGGTACTAAACAATTTCTAAGTCTTGTTCCCAGATGATGAGTTGAAGTCAACAGGAAAAAGACTCGTCGAAGGAGGGCCTTGATGTATCCCCCATCCGTGACACAAAATAAGTAACAGATTAAGGGTAGATCAAAGTATGAAAATGATTCGAAACTGACATAGGGAAGGTCGACATGGTAATAAATGACAATACAGATGGCCAACTCGAAGGAGGGCATGTTTGGACTTCTCTTGAACATATGAATGACATGACACTGGTCTTGGCATCATTGAATCAAAAACGACCCAAGATATGAATTCGAAGAGGGTCGGACGAGAGACAAATGGATTTCCCAACTCGGATTCAAATGACGAAGGGGGTGTCATGTTCAAGAGAGACTAGTACTACCACTAACACATGTACAGAAACACATCTCTTTCCCAAATTTTCCCCCACCATTTCTGGCGAGTTCCTCTTTATTTTTACGCAAGCTTGAGGAGGATAACATATGCTTGTAATGTAAGTTCATCCTTCGGATGAGTCCCTCGGAGTACTTTTAACGAACCCTAAGAAGGAGTGGTTCGGTCCCATGTGGGTATTTTGATGTTTGTTTAACGAGTCCAAAGATAGAAAACTCAGAAGTTTTTCATGTTTATAGAGTCTGAAAAACACTTTAAAGAGAACTATCTTAGTTCCTTTTTCGCAAAATAGTTTGACAGTACCGAAAAAGTGATAAACTATCACCCATCAAACGTTTTATTCAAATATTTTTACGAGCGTGAACAGAACAAGGTCGCTCGACTATATTTTCATTTTTATGGAGTGTGAAAAGAGATTAAATTATACTCCATGTGTGTCTCTTTTCATGTTACCAAGACGAGTATGAAAGGACGACAAAATTATACTTAGTTGTGTTCTCATAAATTTTCGAGCACGAGAATGAACAAAGAGTGAACTCGAGGTTTTACTAAAAAACCCTAAAAAGTATCGATATGCGTAACGAAGAGAAAACAAATTACAGAACAAAGATCCATACTCTGTTACTTAAGACTCTAGTCTTCTTCCTGCAAGAAACAAGACACTCATGAGACTATTAGTCTTGAGGGTTTATGACCAAACACATTTATATAATACAAAATATTATGAAAAAGGGTAAAAAATGAAATAAATAAGAGTAAGAGTTCTTTTTTACCATTTCATTTGTATTTGAACAAGAACTTGTCTAAAACCCCCTTTTTCACCCCTTACTTCAGCGGTCGATTGTGAGGAAAACAGGCGATCAATCGACGAACGATTTCCATGAAAACAATAAGTCCATCTTCTTCCTTTTCAATGGTTTAAAATTTGTTTTTGGTGGTCAAAAAATGATTTTTTGGGCGATTTTTGGGCCGGTAGGCGTGTGCTGGGGCCATCGCAGGTGGCCAATATCGGGTCGTATGGAAATCAATGATTTTCGCAGGTTCCCAATAGCTCGCCTACAGAAATCCTGCACTATAACTGAAGCTCAGTTGCGGCGGCCGAAAACCAAAAGAGAAAAGAAAGCGTTGAACCAAAAAGAATTCCAAAAAAGATGGATAAGGGTGCTAATTGTCCTCTCTTACTTCCATGCAGGTGTTTGATTGCAAAAATGTTGGAATGGAGAGAATGTGAGCATGAAGCTGACGAATATATGGCTTTGAATGATCCAGAAACCATCGATGCTCTTCGGCAATGTGGCCTATTGAAATTTTTCAAGATCCAGGGCATGAGATCCCAACGAAGACTATTAGAGTACTTGGTCCATATGTGGGATGAAAAACAACAAGTATTTCACGTGGGTGTTCATGTCCTTTCCTTGGACATTGAGGATATTTATTTTCTGATGGGGCTATCCCCTCGTGGGGCACATGTGACTCTGACAGGGCGTCGAGGTGGTGGTTTTCCGATGAGCGAGTATATCCGTCGACACTTTGAACCAGATTCCAAAAGGCGCAAAGGTAAAGTGGCTATTCGAGGTGTGAAGGATATGACTCTTAGAACCATCCTCTTCAACATTGCATGGATGGCAAGAAGCGCGTCGCCGCACATGGCGCTCCAGATTTATTTTCAATATGCCATTGAATGTCTGGAACCTCAAGTATTCAATTGGTGTGATAGTGTGCTCCTTAGTATGAAGACGTAAATCACTAAAAGCAAGAGAGGAGACCCAAAGAAGTTTGGGTATGGGTCCATTTTGGTGTATTTCTTCTTAGAAAGACTCCCTCATTTGCGGCTATAGGTAGAGTGGGGAATACCATCCCCACGAGACCCAAGAATGAAACGGTGGTGTGACCTTATGGCTTGGAATGTAGCGAGCCCTATTATCAAGTACAATGATGCATTTTTTGACTGGTTAAGGCCGCAAATCTTGATGATTGATGATTATCCGTATGCCATCCTGGACTTTCGAGGTGATCCCGACTTGGCTCTCCCTGAGGTATTTCAGTGGGGAGATCTAGGTAAGAAAGACATTCTGTTCTTTATAGTGTTTTGTGGTTTTTTAGGATATTAGATGTTTTTTGTGTTTTCGATCTAAAGAGTAATCAGAGACTTTTGACTATGTAGATGTAGGGCTGCATCAACCTCTAGGCACATCTCCCATTTAGAGGCGAGGAGAGGCACATGTGGTAGTAGGGTGGGACACTGACGACTATGAGGCGATGGAGAAGAACTTAGAAGGATTGACGACAGGCATTCCCAATATGTCAATTGAGGAGGTCCCGAGGCATTATCAACGACATACTGTAGGCATGTCCGTCTCACTTAGTCGATTACTTCGCAGGGTAGCACGGGCAGTAATGTGCTATAGTGAGCGGCATCCATGATGTTATTTCGAGCGACATCTGTGATGCTATTTTGTAGGAACCATGGGCTCTATATTTTGATATTTTGTTCCTTGGATGAAAAACACTTTTTTTTTGTAAAACATTTTCATTATATATATACATGAGGCTTCTACCAGATTACTCTGCTTTTATATACAATGTGTAATGTGTGATTGGATTTATAAATGTCTCAAATGTCTGTCTAACACATAATTAGCTAGAGCATCAGATAATGTATTTAGACATCTAGGAATGTGTTGATATTTAGTATAATCAAAATAACGTTCCAAGAGGCGAATTCGTAGATATACCCTTAACAAAGTAGGACTTCAGATAGTGTAGACATTACTTAACTGGAGAACTACTAGCTGCAAATCAAGTCGTACAAAGAAGTGACGAATCCCAAGTGAGATAGCATTGGTCAATAATTCAATGACCGCACTATATTCTACGATATTATTGGTTGCACAACCGAGGCAAACACCTTGTAAACTGATAAGTTCATCGGTGGGTGCATAGATTGCCCAAGTAGCAGAAGTTAGGTTCTAAGTACTACAGATAGCACCATCGGCAAAGCCAATATAGGGTAGATAAGACGTCGACATCTGGAAACCAAGCACAACTCAAGGTAAGCAATTGGGGGTCGAAACCAAATAATGAAAAACACACAAAAGTAACACACAAGAGTATGGTACAATAAAAGTACAAGCACTCATGCAGAGACAGTCTAAGCATAGTACTTCTTCAAGTAAAGCCTATTTCTGGGTTCACTCAAAGGAATGCCATCATAATCTACTAACTCGTAAGCTCCCTTCTCTAACACTCTTTTGACGATATATGGACCACGCCACATAGCTTCGAATTTTTTGGCTCCTAGCAGATCACGATCTTGTTCATAGAGGAGAACTAGATATCCCTCATAGAAAACATGCGGCTTGACATGCTTGTCATATTGGGATTTTATGTGTTTCTTCTGGGTTTCAATAACTAGGGTGGCATCACGACGAGTCTCATCTAATTTCATAAGATACAATAGACATTCCTCTTCGACAAAGGTGTTTGGGAGAAGTTCGACAACTAGTTTCAAAGATGTTATTTCACATTCAATCGGGAGAACAACTTCAATGTCGTAAACTAGTTGAAAGGGTGTAAATCCCGTAGTAGACTTCAAAGACGTCTGATAGGCCCATAATGCCAAAAACAACATCGTTTTCTAGGTGATCTTATGGATTCCTATTATCCGACGAAGCATAGTGATAAGGATTTTATTTATTGCTTCAACTTGGTCGTTGGCATGTGGATAGTAGGGGGTTGAGTTTTCATGCTGAAGACCCAACTTGTCGGTAAGTTCAGACATAATAAAGTTTCGAAAATGGATACCGTGATCAGTAATGATAACTTGCGGGATCCCAAATCGAGTAATAATATGATTAAATATGAAAAGGGCTACAGTTTTCCTGGTATTATCGAAAGTAGGCATCGCCTCAGCCCATTTTTTGAAATAATCCATGGCTACAATAACGTATCCATGCCCCCCAGCCGAGTGAGGGTTACATGTCATGAAATCAATACCCCATTTTGCAAAAGGTCCAACGGAAACTACAGGGTGTAAAGGAGCAAGATGCGATCTTATCTTTTTGTTGTATGTTTGGAAAGCATGGCATTTTTGGACGACAATAATACAGTCTTTGAATAAAGAAGGCCAAAAATACCCTGCTCGTAAGATATTTTGGGCAGTAGCATACCCAGACATGTGACCACCACATGCTCCAGAGTGGCAGTCATTCAAAGCTTTCTCAACTTCATCATAGGTGAGACATCGTCGAAAAATGGAGTCAACCCCACGACAATAAAGAGTGTCACCAAGGATAATGTACTGATAGGCTTGGTAACGTATGCGACGAAGGTCAGTGCTAGACAAATCGGGCTAGAAAGTCTGAGTTTGGAGATAGATAATGATATATCCATACCAAAGGTCATCAGAACTGATCAGAAAAAGGGATTCGCCGGGTAAAGAATCCTCTGCTACATTCTCTGTCTCAATGCAAGGAAGGTCACATATCAGTTCGACAAACACCAAGGATTTCTTAGACTTAGCGTGTTTGAATTATAAGTCAAACTCCTGGAGAATTACTATCCATTTGTAGTATTTTCCCCCTAGAAATTGGCGTGTAAGAATGTGTTGCATGGGGTTGCAATCGGAAATTACAGTGGTCTTGCGTAATAAGATATAGTGACAGAAACATTGGATATCTTGAACAGCTGCCAAGGCCAGTTTTTCAACATGTAAGTATTTGGCTTCGGTAATCGTGAGACTCCGAATCAAATAATAAATGACATGTTCGTTGTGTGAATCATCTTCTTGGACTAGAACCATGGCGATGGTAGAGTCTGAAGCAGGGAGATAAAGGAAGTAATATCGACTATAATCGGGTGGGAAAAGTAATGGGGTACAGGTTAAAGTCAGTTTCAAAGCTTCGAAATATTTGTTGGCAGTGGAATCCCATACGAACTCAGAACCTTTCTTTAGTAGTCGAGTAAATCCGAGCGTTAATTGAGGATAGTTTGGGATGAAATGATGTAAAAATTTTGCCTTCCCTTTCAAAATTTGAAGCTAGCGAAGTGAAGAAGGAGGAGGGATATTGAGGATCGCCTCGACCTTCAAAGGATAGACCCTAATCCCTTGGCGTGATATGATGAAACCTAAAAGTCGGTCGGACTCCACACATAAAACACATTTGTGTGGGTTTAAGAGTATACGGTAGAACCGACAACGAAGGAAAATGACTTTGAGGTGTGTCGGATGGTCACTACGATGCATGGAATGTGCCGGTAGGTCATCTAGATATGGCTGTACAATGTGCTTGATATCATGAAAAGCATAAGACATGGCATGTTGAAAAGTCACACCGACGTTCTTTAGACCGAAGGGTAGTTTCCGATAGGCAAATGTTCCCCAAGGAAAAATAAAAGTGGTTTTGTGTTGATCCGCGAGCAAGATGTTGATTTGATTATAGCCAGAGAAATCATCCATTAAAGAGAAGATTTCACTCCTGGCGCAATCATCGACGATCTGGTCAATGAAAGGGGTGGGAAAGTTGTCCTTCGGACAAGCTTGATTTATATCCCTATAATCGACGCAGACACGGATTGTACCTTGTTTCTTGTTAACTGGAATGAGATTGGTTGAGAAGTGCCTTCCGTTAAGTAGGGAAACTTTGAAGGAGTTCGAGAGCCAACATCACAGAAGGTGCTTGCGCCAGATCTTCTATAATACTGTAGTTCTGAGCAGCACGTGCATGAGGCTTGAAGGCAGACTTTCGAACAACACCCTTTGGGGGAGGGTGAAGAAATGTATCAAGACTCAATATTTTGAGATGAAGAGGACCGTTGGGAGGTGAAGTTGAAGGAGGTTGTTGAACCAACGAAGGTGGAATATCATCAACCTTCTCCTTTAAGGAAGAATAATCTTTGGCTCGAGTGGTCAGTGTAACGTCATTCTTTCTGGAATCACCAGTACACATGAGTACATAAGAAGTAGTGGAGGGAGAGGGTTGGTCATGGATGACCAGTTGGGCTTGCTGTTGAGAAGGGAAATTTTGAGACAAAACGACAGGTGTGGAAGGTTTCACGGTCCCTTGGAGGAAATTAGTAACCTCGACTCATCTTGGACAATCTTTCGTATAGTGATCGTCACCACAAATAAGGCGAGGGTATCGGGGTTTGTGCTTATCCTTATCATCAGTAGGTTGGGTTTTGGATTTCTCAGACTGTGGGATATTTTGGTCCTCCTTATTCTTACCCTTCCCATTTTTAGATTTATTCTTTCTAGCAGGGGTAGATTGAACAGAGTTAACCTCAGAGATTTTTTTGATGGGAGGAGTAGGAGACAGAGCATTTTGAACATTAGAAGCATTAGAATTGGGGTTGGTGGGAGAGGCTTGCATATTTTGAGGTTGAGCATGGAAAGTGCCAATCACACCGTCAGCCGCATGAGGAGCAGCAAGGGTTGTTGAAGTAGTGGTAGTAGAAGGGCGAGGTGTATTAGGGAGTAAGTCATAAAGAGTACCCGTCTGTGAATAAACGAGGTCGAGGTACTGAGCGCGATTGATATCCTGTTCCTCAATGACAACTACACCCATGGAAATATCACAAGAGATTTTATTCACGAATGATTTCTAGAACCACTCTGCCAATAACTGATAATGAAGATCGAGTTTGATTAAACGTCATCTTCGTCTCCACTCATGAATGTGATCATAGATGTGAGTGGCTTTAGTTTGTTTGAAGGAACTCAAGATCTCGGTTCTCGTTTCATAATGGATCGGTAATTGGTAGTGTGTAAGGAAAGTTATGGCTAGGTTATTAAATTCAGTGAAGAAACCTCGTGGTAGTTCTATATACCACTTTGCAGCCGAACCCATGAGAGTTCGTTGGAAGAGTCGTAACCGAATGGAATCATTCATCAAAGAGTTGGATGAACACCAAAGGTGGAAAGTAATGACATGGTTGTTTGGATCCTCTCCCGATTTACCGTCAAATTTTGGGATGTCGGACGGTAATTTGGCCGGTATCACGGGCCAATGGGGAGAATGAAGGATAAGATCATTCAAGATTCTAGACAAAACAGGTAGATCCAAAGTGGATAAAAAATGTAATTGTTTATTCACAGGAGGATACTAGTAACTTTGGGGAGGGAGTCCTGTCGGTATACCAGTAGGACCATAAGAAGTCTGTATGTGAGGCGAAGGTCCTAATAGATTCAGACGTGTGTGAAGAGGCATGTATCCCATTGGGTTGTACTGGTTGGGGATGGTCCCTTGGGGAGGGACACTAGGTTGAACGTTCAAACCCCAAATGGGATTGGAAGAACCAAGGTATGACTGGACCGAACTAGGGGGTATAAAAGAGATAAATTAAGGTTGTTTCACCCCAAATGATTGTGGATTTCCTTGAATAAGAAGATTCCAATACTGGGCTAGTGATCCGGGGATGTTTTGTCCATACTGTGGATTATATCCTTCGAGTGGGGGTTGTCCTCCAGGTGAGGATGATGCCCCAATTTGGGTTTGACCTCCAAATTGAGTTCCCCCCCCTGGGTTATACTATCCCCCAATAGGAATATGATAACCAGAAGTGAATAACAGAGTAGAAATTCCAAAGTTAGTAGAGCCACTGGGTCTGAATCCTCCTATAAAAGGTGGATGAGACCCTCCAAAGAGGAACTGGGATGGTGTTGGAATAGAACCAGAAGGAACATTATACCCAGTAGGAGTAAAGACTCCAGAAGCTCCGGATGGAACTTGGGTAGGAATGGGGATAGAAGCATTCAAGGCATTATACCCAAGAGGGGGTGATGGGATTTGTCAAGACGAATGCAGTGTACCAATAGGAGGTTTGCTAGCCACCGTGTTCCCGGTGGGGATAATCGTAGTGTTTTGGACCATTGTGGAATGGACCTGCTGAAGAGGGATAGTTGAGCTAGGACCAACCTCTGAACCAACAAATAAATAACAATTTGTACTGTTAAAATGATCTAAAGGTATCATAAATGTAGTATATGTTTCGGGTGGTTCAGAAACGACAAGTATCTCAGATTCTGCCTCTGAGCCGGGAGGGTTCTGCCTAGAAGTCAGAGTTCAAGATATGTCAGTGGTCCAAAAAGGGTCCTTGTTTTCAAGGCCAGCAAGGATTTCATTTGGTATTCCAGAAGTGTCAACAACAAGTTCTCCGGGCGAGTTTAGTCAGAGAATACGTCTCTCGTATCCAGGAGGTAAGAGGAAAGTGTCCAAAGAATCAGAAATGATTCAAAAACTTTCTAAGGAGTCAGTTCTCTCCACTTGTGAAGGTATGTGGTCCTGGATCTCACTTTGTTGAGGAGAGTCCTCCGGTGGATTAGGGAGCAAGGGTTGGGAAACTTCCAGATCTTATGGAGGTATTCCTTGCATCCTACGCGAACGACGTGGAGGGTCAATGTTGGTTGAACCGAAAATTTTACGAAAAAAATATATGGCCAACTATGTAAACAAACAACACTCGCTAGTAGAATCTAGGAATCAAAACCAAGCAAACAAAACCTTCTTGTTTCGAAGTCACTATTTGGTGATGAAATCCAACATCACGAAGTCAAGAAAGGAAGGGGCTGGGTTAGGGTGGAAAAGTTACGTTGACGACCTGCTTAACGGACTTACACCCTGGTGCAAGCTCCCACACATAATCATGGGTATACCCTCCAAGGATCCCAAGTGAGTCTAGCCAATTTCAATTCCAGTACCGTGAAGACTTTCCCCTCCACAGTCACCTTGTGTAAAGACCCTAATAAGATAGGCAACTAAGGCTACCAAAAACGACAATGATGCCTGGGGATACAGTTGACAGTCCGATCCACGCACAAGGGCAGGGTATCTAGCCCGAAATCAACTTGATAGGATTCCACTCATCATTGTGGGTATACCTTCAAGAGACCCCCATAATACGTGCAATCTCTACACCGAGATCAACAAAGCAGGGTGAGTAAATCTGTCGATCTCAATGCGACCTCAGCTTTGACCCTTGTGTGAGAAGGGCTTCCCATGAAAAAATGTTGCAAATGGAATTTTACACTCCCTATCACAAGATGCTATGGAATTTTTTCTTTGGAGAGTGTGTCTCACTGCTTATTCCAAAGCTCTAGCCTAGCTAATGTTGGTGTAAAAGAGCCCTAGAAAAAATTACTAGTTAAGTTTTAGATTTTCACAATATTTTTAAAGGCTGTCGTTACTCAAGAGGGAGACGGGAATGAAACCGATGTTGTGTAAGACCTTGACCCAATAATATGCAAATAGAAATGAATGATGTAAATTTTCATTCAATGAATTCTATCTACAACAAGGAGAAGGTGTTTCTGGAATAATGTAAACTACAAAATATACTTCATTTTTCTTTAAATGAACACAATTTCAAACAACCAATAAACAATGAAGTTCTCTGATGTCCTCTTATCTTAAATGCAATAAATTTTCGTATATATGTTTATTCAAAAGAATGGATAACTTCAAATTCTTCCTTTATAAGACCAGACCAAGGGCATGGCAGAGAAAAGACAAGAAATCCAAGAAAATTTATACCTTCAACAAGCAACCAAATCAAACTTTCAATGAAGACAAAAAATAAAAAATTACGCGAAAGTATTTCCCCAAATGCAAATGAAGAAACAACTTCTCAGACATCAAGCAATCCAGAATACGTAATCAATCCAAAACTTCAAATCCAATCCAAGATTTTAAATCGAACAAGCACTCAGATACAAGCTCAAAGATTATACCCTTGTTGTTAAAAATAAAAAATGAAAACTGGAAAATGACTAAGAGAGGTGTTCGATCCCAAAAACCAATCAACAACAAGTCAAATGTTTAAAAAAAAGTCATATGTTGGTATTAAAAATCATTTCCAGTTGGTTAAAGAAAAAACTAGGCATCAACAGAGGCTAAGACCCAACTCAAAAAATTTCACAGACGTCGCCGCAGGCTGATAGCATATCACAGTGCGGAAATGAAGAGTTTATGCATGCCAGAAACGGATAGGGTGTGGAAATTCCACATTGAAGCAAACAACCAGGGTGCGGAAATTGGAGGTTTCCATAGGCTATGTATAAGGTCCAATGCGGAGGTGTTTGTAAATCAATAAATTCTGAGAAAAGGGCAAAGTATCTAAGTGAATTTTTAAATCCAGAAAGTCTGAATGGATCTCCCACAGACTCAGAGACTGATTTCAAATGAAAAGAATAGGTAAAGAGAAAGTGGACAACAAAAAATCACAATCAAGTCATACTGCCCTGTGGAGTCACCAATTTTGTTATTGGATAAATGGGTGAATGCAGACATAAACTAATCTCCCTAGATTCACCTGGATCTAGAACAAAAGAAGACAGGACATGATGTTTTCCATAGGTTTCTACCATTGAATTTATCATCAAATAAGGATTGTATGACATACCTTTATATATCGCTTCCTTATATCTATGTTGTCCCTACTTCGCTCCAGTGCTCTTGTGAGATCAGATCTGTAATGACAAACCAACCAAAGTGAAAGCAATAATTGTAGATTCAATGGAGACCTAGACATGTGATCAAGGAGTCATGTAATAAAATGATAATGATTTTATGGGAAAGAGACATTCCATTGTATCATATTAATTAAAAGTGGAAGATACAACCAGATTGCCTTGATGTCGCAAGTTCCCTTTTGGTGGCCCTTTGTTCCAACACACACATACACTTGCTCTGAATTTGCATGAAGATAATCCACAAGGCTTCATGGATAAATGGAGGCCTCAAGCATCAATTGTATCAAGATTCTTCACATAGTCTTCATCCTATTCTTTGCTCAATATTTCTTGACCTTGCTTAACCTTTTCCATGAGAGATCCATTATTATATAGGAGAATATGAATTGGTCACTAGGATGAGGATGATCCCACCAAATCAAAAAATCCAGTAAGATCACAACCATATGAACACCACTTCACATTCTAGAAGATTCTCCTTCTATAAACTTCGTGAAAATTCTTCCTTTTCTTATCTTCAAGCACCGTCACACCCTTCCTATATAGAATCATGCTGAAATCACCCAGGCCAGGCATAGAGAAACCTGCAGAAATCCTTTATTTTTGCATTGTATACCACTATCAGACTGTAGCGCCATTCTAAAAATGTGTCTTGTAGGGGAAGAACTTATCCATTTTTCTCATGTGAAATATTGTTTTGGAAGGCTGAACACATGCCTATGGGGTCATCATTAGAGTGACCAAAATAATGTGTAACACCGACACATCCAACCAATTGCAGAATTATGTGCACAACTCAACAACATGCATGCATAAGCCCGAGCTATGACTGACCCTATTGAGAAGGCCACTAAGTTTTCATAAATTCAAGCTGAAGGCGAACAGTTGGATGCAACAAATGAATCCACCAGGGCTCCAAAGAAAGATCTTCACAACTTTCGACCCACAGTGCAAGAAAAACATATTCAAATGTAGTAGCTTGACTCCAATGTTGACACATAATGGATTACTCTCTTAGCAACAAAGCCAAAGGATCCCAATGTGACTGTCACCCAGGAATTTGTTGCAGGAGCCTTAATTTTGGCATGGAAATGGTAGGACCGTGTTGAGCACTATGACGATTTTCGTGAGCAAGCTCTCACCATTGTATCGGAGTTGGACTCTACGTTTTTCGAAGGACGAGGAAAAGAGAAAGCAGGTTGACTCATGATGAGTCAAAGGTTTTGTTTAGGGCCTGTTGGGCCCTCCATTTTTTAAGAGAACCTGATTTTGCAGGAAAGGCCAAATTTTTGTGGGAAAGTGCAATAGAACAATGGAATATTAGAAGCGATGAAGAACAACTAGGATAAGCGGAAGAGTTACCTATAAGTATGCCAACAATGAAAATAGATCATGCACCAACTGGATGAACAAGTGGAAAGATCCAGAAGCTTCAAGTACAGGAAAAGAGAAAGTGGGAAAAGAAGTGTTCCGCGGAATTAAGAAAATACAATAGTGGAATCAAGAAGTCAAGAAGTGTCCAAGGGAAAACTAGAAATATGGGAATATGTAATGGGAAAGGGTTGTTTGGTTTTTATTCATATTATGCTATGTTAGACTATTGCTAGTATTATTGTTGTTTTATTTATTATGAAGCTATCACCATTGTTGTTATTAGGTCAGGTGCGATAATCTATTGTAATGAGTTTTGAGGGAATAAGTGTGCTTGTGCAGTAGAAAGAGATTCTGTAAAGGGTATGGGAACTTGGAAAGTAATGTATAAGCTTTGATATAAGGATATAATCATGGATCATGAATTATGAGATATTGATAATACAAGAGATCATTTGGGCCCTAAATTTTTTGGTTATGATGTGTATGACTCTATAGTTTATTCATTGCACAACTACTTATGTATTGTGTATTTGGTATTTAACCATTAATGTTGATGCATGGACTTGTCTATGTGTTGTGCAATCTGATTAATCTGATGTCTATGATTTTTAGGTTTTAGGTGATATAATTATTTATATGTTAAACCATGAATTTGCATTATGTTGCGATATTTTATGATGCTTCCTCTTTGATTCACTTCACCTCACACAAGTCTCGGTTGCGCTTCGGGTGAGACCTTCCCTTGTGTAAGGTTGAATATTCCAGCGCTACTAGACTACAACAATGTCTTTTTTGGTAACCTCCGAGAACCTTATTCTCCAATTTTGCGCCAACAGAAAATGTGTACAACTCATGTCCTAGCCACATAAAACTTCACAAAAACATTTATTGTGGAGTGTTATGCCTCAGACCATGGAATTGGTGCAATTTTAATGAAAAAATGAAGGCCCCCTTCCTTTGAGAGAAAATAACTTAAAGGAAAAAACTTACTCAAACCCATTTATGAAAAAGAAATGTTGGCCATACTACATGTAATTAAGAAATGATGTCCTTAACTAATAGGAAGGCACTTCAAAGTAAAAACAGATTAGGATAGTTTGAAGTACTTCTTTGAGCAATGATTATCTTCAGAAGAGAAACAAAAATGGGTTACAAAGATGCTAGGTTATGAATTTGAAATTATCGACAAAAAGTGAAACATAATGTTGTGGAAAATGCCCTTTCAAGGAAATAAGAAGAAACAAAATCTTTACTATGTGTTATTTCTATTATGTAATCTAATTGGGTGGAAGAAGCAAGGATAGAATGGAAGAAATATCAAGAGGTATGTAAGTTATGTTACATAAACAGGATCACAGAGCAATAAAATAAAGAAAATGCAGAAATAAAACACAAAAGTTACACAATACAATAGAGACACAGATATACGTGGTTCACCTAGTGTGGGCTACGTCCACCAGATAAATTTCCAGGTCCTTCCTTTTTTATTATTCAAAAAATGAAGGGATACAACCTACAACAAACCCACTGTAAATTCCTCTTCTTTCTCTCGCAATCTCCTCTCTTAGAATACAATATTCACTCACATACAGATCCACAATATAATTCCTCATAAAAGAGGTTTTACTTAAAGGGAAAAAATACCTAACATAACTTCTATCGTCATATCTATGACCTTATAATGAACGATTCAGATTGAATACAAAATTACAATATTTTACAAGGAAAATTTCCCAAAAATTTCTCTTTGGGGGTGCTGCCCCCCAAACCCCGATAGAGGGGGCCCCATAAAGTGTTATCACCCCCCTAGCTCCAAATGTCGGGGGGAATCCCCTGTTCGACAACACAGGTATTCCAACAGAGGATGAACACCTTTAGTAACCACTCACATAACCAGATCAAAGATCAACACACCGATGTTTTCACGTGGTAAAACCCCTATGGGGAAACATCCACGGCCCTAGCCAACGCGGCCACTTGGAGCAGTTTATTAATGCAAAGAAAAAGATTACAGAGAGA
>ML780611.1:545370-585530 GCA_009831015.1 Picea engelmannii | reverse complement strand
CTAGTCTCCTATATATACCAAGGAGACATTTTCATTTTGAATCATCTTGTACTTGAACATTTAAGTGGGGTAAAAGGAGTTTGCCCCCTCGAAGAGGCTTATTATCTGAAATTATCTCTTTTTCAAGGTGTTGAGTACTTTTTCTGAGGATTTTCTATGCTATATTGATATTTGGTTCTTAACAAGGGTAATGTGAAACTTGAATTCCCTTGCAATCAATGCAGGGGATTTAACAAAAGAAGACTTGTAAGAAAACAAATTTAAATACATTGTTGGATAAATGGGAACATTGAAAGGGGGTATACATTGTTGATATTATGGTAGTTGTGGTAGATATTAACCTCCACGTGTAACCTTTGACGAGACTAGAATATTTCGGGAAGAAAGAGAAACCCTAAACAGATGTGTAGAAACCGTAGAAGACATCTCGGCTCAATAAAATAATTAATATTTAAGTGTTAACCTCTAAAAGAAGAAGTCGGCCTGGACATGTGACAAAGAGCACTATAAATAAGAGGGCACTAGATCTCATTTATCACGTTCACTCTCACAACTGCATAAGGACTAGTGGTGCGCAAGTTTGGAGAGGGAGTGCAGCTGCAACTGGCATTTTGTCTTTGGTTGGACTCTTTCTTGGTTATGGTTTGGACTATATTCTTGGTTTCTGGTTATTCTTGTTTGGTGGACTACCCTTGGAGAAAGGTGTACTAGCCTTGGTTGGTTATTGATCTGCTACTGTAATTATTCTATCTGTCAAGGTTAAGGTGCTCGGGGGTGGCCTTTGTGCCTATGGTTGGGTGACAATATTGCTATATTGTATATGGAAAAATGAGCACATCCCTTTATTTATAACAGTTTATGGGCCCACACTATCTTCAAACAGTCTGACGACTGGAAGATATATTGGGAAATTATTTTTTAACCTCGTTATGGCACCAATTACAGTTGTAGCTAGGTTGTCTAATTATGCAACTGCAACAAACCCTAACCCTTGTGTTCGGGAACTTATGGTGAAGCATTTGACCTAATTCCTTGACATCCTAGTGTTCCCTAGCCTAGTGCACCTCTTGGTACTCTCAGCCAGAAAAAATGTTAGGTTTGAATCTTTGGTCAAAATCAAAGTCAAAGTCAAAGTTTCACTGGTCAAAGTCAAAGTCAAAGGTTGACTTTTGGTCAAATTGATTTTGTGGTCAAAGTTGAAATTTTAGAGTTTCTAGCTTGTTCTAATCATTGAATGTTCTGATTGAGTTTCTAGCTTGTTCTAATCATTGAATGTTCTGATTGAGTTTCTAATCTCTTCTTGTCAAGATGGTATCTAGTTTCATATTGGAAGACAAGTTGGACGATGCTACAAGGTTTCAAAGGTATACACTTGTATATGTCATCTAAGTTATATCATCTAGAAAAACATGAGTGTGTTTGCAGGGAAAGTACTAGATATCTTGTCTAAGATGTAATCTTGGATTTAGTGCATTCAGAAGAACAAGTGCACCCTCCATAGTAGTTAAGGATTCAAGGTCCAGGTTTGATTAAATTGTTAATCTTTAAATTTGTGTATATCAAAGGTGATAGTTACTACATTACAAATTGTGAAAGCAGTCTTTGAAACACTCTATTATTGCTAGGTGAAATAAATACTTGATTGCATATGAATACTATTGATATAGATGCTTATTGTACTTGTTCACAAGTTGAACTAACATCTCCTCTAGATATATATTCTTGTTTGTTTGTGTTGCTCTTGTTTCGGGCACATACCCTTGTGAAATATGTTTGATGAACAATCCTTGTGGAAGCTGTCATAGAATAATTTTATGAGGATGATACAACTGCCATATGGGAAACAATCAGAACAGATAGAAACAAACTTAAAGAGACTAAGAGGAATCAGACTCAAAGGAAGTCATAAATCAAAAGGAAACCAGAACAATCTTGTGACACTTTGTAGAAATCAAAGAGAGATGTAACAGATGGAAGCATGGACTCTCTCATATGGAGGGATTTGATCACAGAATTCCAAAAGAAGAACATGCATATTTCTCATTCATGCATGAAGCCGAGATTAGGAGGAAGATAATCTCCAACGATATGATCCATCGAAGAATCTGTGAATACCATGAAGTATTTGTCCATGTTCTTCATTGGAAGTAGCAGCCATGATAAGCAACACATGTTCAGTTTGACTCTAGAAGAAGTATTCTTCGAAAATAAGCCTTGAATATCCTTGGTTGTCCATCTACATTTATGTTATTATGGAAGAAGGTTGGAGCCTTTATGAAAGAATGGTATGTAATCTGTAGAAGATTCCATGGACTCCAATATTAAATATAAACATGAGGAAGAACATGAAGATTCCAAGAAAGAAATAAAAGTCATAACAACCAATTGAACTAGTTTGAACCCACTAGAAGCAGTCAAGCAGAAGGAATGAAAGGAAGTTATTATAAAGAACAATGTATGTGCGAAATTGTGAAAAAGACTTAAGCATTGATAGATACAAGGAGAGACTTAGGGCTAGAGGGTTATCCCAGTAGGAGGGAGAAGACTACGATGACAACTTGTTCTAGTAACCAAATATACCTCTACCTGAGTGATTATATCTACTGCAGTATCCATGGGTTGGAGTTTACATCAGATGAATGTAAATATTTTTCTTCTCAAAAGAGTAATTGAAGAAGAAGCGTATGTAGAGAAACCTTAATGTTTTGAGGTATACGAGAAAGAGACCATTGTATGTAGATGGAAGAATACCTTGTATGGATTCAAGAAAACTTGGTGCAGAGCCTCTCTTGTACAACATAAGTGTTGTGAAAACTTCCCATGACAGAGTAAGTATATTGAAATGGTTCTTCAAAAGTCCAGGATGATGGATTACAAATCCATGGCAAGCTCCCATGATGATAGATCTGAAGAAGTTGAGAGAATCTAATCCAGTAGACCCATCTATGTATTGAAAATTCATTGGCTCGTTAATGTATTTGGAGAATATTCAGCCATATAATTTTTTTGTGGGACGTTTAAATTATGACATACAACTGCATGAATTTATTGATTCATATTGGGAAGGGAGTGCAGATGACAGAAGAAGTTCTACTTGTATATGTTTTAGTTTGATATTTGCCACGATGTCATGGGATAACAAGAAACATAAGTCTATTGCACTCAACACTACAGAAGCAAAGCATTGCAGCTTGTGATGCTTGTACAAAATTAATGTGGCTCCATAAGTTGGTTTTTGGACCATCTGATCAGGTGTTGAATTCGACCATGATATATTATAATGATCAAAGCCATGTGAAGCTTTCAGAGAAACCAGTGTTCCATGACAGGCCGAAGCACATTGCGATCAAGCATTATATTCTTCATGATAAAGTCCAGAGGGGAGAAGTGGTTCTCCAGTATATCTCCACAGATGAGCAGATAGCAAATATTTTGGTAAATCCTCTGTCCAAGAACAAAAGATTGCATACTTAAGGGACAAGTTGGGGCTCGTGGAGACGAATTCCTTATTGAAAAAGGAAGATATTACTCCTAGGTTGGGAGGGAACAATGATATGTTATTGATTTATGGACAATGTTTTTCCAGTTCGGAAAATGGTCCAGGTTGGGAAGTTCCTTTCCAGTGCGGAAAGTGGTTCAATATTTCTGACAGACATGCATTTTCCAGTTCATAAAATGGTCCAGATCGGACAGTATTTTTTCGTAATGAAAATGGTTCGATAGATTGTTGATGTACCATAGAAAATGATTCCCCTTATGGCCAGTGTGGGGGAATGGTCTAGGAAAATCATTCTTCTTGGAAATCAATCTGAGTAGTGCTCAAGTAGAATGGTTCACCTCGTCGAGCAATCATTCATTTGAAGTTCACAGTTGTGAGAATTTTTTAAGAATGGTCTATTTTGGAGGTTAGTGCAGGACAATCATTTCCATAGGAAATTGTCCGGACAATCATTTCATAGGGAAGACTCATTCTCTCCAGGTTGCACTATGTTTAGTGTCGGAGGAATGTCCCAGTTAGGTGAATGGCCTAGGTTCAACAATCAAGGACATGAATTTCCTAGGGAAGGTTCATTCTCTCCAGGTTGCACTATGATTAGTGTCAGAGGAATGGCCCAATTAGGTGAATGGTCCACGATAAAAAATCAGGGACAATTATTCTTCTATGCTTGGGAATAATAGTCCAGATAGCCCATGGATGATGTTTTTACTTTCTAAGGGAAGATTCTCTTCCATATATCACAAATGAGAGTGGAAGAATGGCCTAGATGACTCAATTTGTATCATGATATTATTATGGAGGTCGATATCAGATGATATGATTACTGTGGAGACTGTATGTCTCTGGACAATAGATGTATGCCACTGTGGTGGATGTGTTCCACTGGTTGTGACTATGTGTCATTGGTTAGTAGTTGTGTGCTACTAGGAGTAGTTGTGTACCACTGGGTAGTAGTTGTGTACTACTATGGATAAACACAATTGTGTTCTATTGGATGGCATTGTTTTGATTTCCATGGAGACTATCACTAGTGTTGGAGATGATTTCCAGCTAGATGGATAGTCAGTGTGTTGATGGATAGACATTCTCCAAGAGGAGAATGGTCCAGGAAGGACTGATTATTGGTGTACAGACATTCTCCCTGTGGAGAATGCCCCGGGTTGACAAATTGCTAATGTAGCATGGAAAACTATTCTTCTAGGACATATGTCTGGATTAGAAGAATGGTCCATCTCCTTGCGTTCACAGTAGTGACCAGAGTGGAGAGATTGGTACATGAAAAAAAAAATTCCCTAAGTTCACAGTAGTGGCCAGAGGGAAAATGGTCCAGGATAGTCATTCTTCTAGGATGTATGTTTGGATTAGAAGAATAGTCCTTGTAGCTCATAGCATGGCTTCCAACATCTGTTTGAACAATTATTCTTCTAGGACATATGTCTGGATAAGAAGAATAGTTATTGTATCACTCTATGGAGTGAGTGATTTATTCAACACCATGCTTGATTACTCAGATGAAGTATGGATTCGATAGATAATGCAATTGATGCTATCAAATAATACTGATAATGATGATGTTTGTCGTGAGTTGATATATGTGATTATGAGATAGAATGTGTGGCTATGATGATGCTACCGGTTGAATGGTTTGTTTCTTCTCAAGACCATTACCTTTAATACCTCCCTAGCTGGGAGGGAGTGTTGATATTATGGTAGTTGTGGGAGGTATTAACCTCCACGTGTAAACTTTAATGAGACTAGAATATTCCAGGAAGAAAGAGAAACCCTAAACAAATGTGTAGAAACACTAGAAGACATGTCGACTCAATAAAAGAATTAATCTTTAAGTGTTAACCTCTAAAAGAAGAAGTTGACCTGGACAAGTGACAAAGAGCACTATAAATAAGAGGGTGTTAGAGCTCATTTGTCACTCTCACTCTCACAACTGCATAAGGACTAGTGGTGCACAAGTTTGGAGAGGGAGTGCAGTTGTAGTTGCTGCAACTAGAATTTTGGTTTTGGTTGGACTCTCTCTTGGTTATGGTTTGGATTTTTTGCTTGGTTTCTGGTTATTCTTGCTTGGTGCACTTCCCTTGGAGAAAGGTGCACTAGCCACCTTTCTGGTTAGTGCACCAAAGTTGGCTATTGATCTGCTACCAGAATTATTCTGTCTGTCAAGGTTAAGGTGCTCGGGGGTGGCCTTTGTGCCTATGGTTGGGTGAAAATATTGCTATAGTGTATATGGAAAAACAAGCACATCCCTTTATTTCTAACATAAATATCGTCCCATGGTAATTTATTCATTATTATATGTCTTTGTGTTGAGCGTCTTTTAAAAATTTCTTTCGTTTTAATATTTGTTATATACACTAATTTTATTGTATTGTTTGTAATTATAAAGAAAAATCCTCCTAGGTGTGTGGCACCGGAGAATATGCCTAGTAGTAGAAGAAATATTATTGTATGGGATGAGAAATTTGATGGTTGTATGGATATTGAAGATCATGATCAAGTTAATTCTATGGAAGAATATGACACCAATAATATTGTTGAACCGGATGATGGGACAAATTGATTGATCCAAGACATATCTGTTCCTATCGATGAGGAAAAATTTGATGATATTCATGATGTACCTCTGCTTGAGAAGGCACAACAACCCCTTTATCAAGACTCAAGAAGAAATATTATATCAACTATAATGTTTTTGGTGAACTTGAAGGTATTGAATGGTTTGTCAAACACTTTTCTCACACATATCCTAAGGTACGTAACAATATAATTCATCACATATGCGTAAAGGTTGAAATTATTTTTCTCTTTTTTTAGCATCTGTTATTGCACAATCTGTAGCTTGGGAAAATCCCAACCCAATCCATGAAAGTGTGACAACTATAGGAATACCTACCCACTATCACCTTAGATAGACACTCCCCTCGCTTTAGTGATGATGAAATCACTACAAGGGGGGAATCTTGATGACCCTATGGGGGACTAATATGGAAAGTGAGGTGATCAGAGGGACACCCTTATGGTCAAAGTCAAGAGAGGATTTGAGGCTTGGAAAAGAGGCCTTGGAAAGTGGAAGATGGTTTCCAGGGTTGTATTCTTGCAAAACAATGTTAGAACACCAAAACAAGACTATATAGTGCAATATAAGCCTCAAAACCTAAAGGGAATAAAAAACATGAGCTCGCTATACCAAAACTATAGCGTATATCAGATTTAAAACAACAAACAACAAGTTGTAGCAACTTCACAATTAACCATCAAAAACATCAAATAATTATTGGATGATCAAGCCCTAAACATGTAGATAATATTCTAATACTTAAACTCAAGTTTTGATGGAAAAATAAGGCTGCAAAAAGATGTTATCAGCAGTATATTAGGGAAGCCTTTTGTCTGTAGCAAACTTTTTCTACAACAGCAAGTTCTAGACACTGAAATTCACAAGCAAAGCACCCTAATGAAAGCCTTTGACAAGAAGAATAATTAGCACTAATAACTTGCAATTTTCAGTGGTAGAAAGAGTAGTAAAAGTGGAAAAGAGAGTATTTTGTTGCATCCCTGGTGGATGTAGCTTAAATTATATTACATCAGTAAGTAATCTTGTCCAAAAGAAGACGCCCTTAGGGAACAAGAATGATTATAACACATATAATCATTTCCAACTTAGACAATTGCAATATCTCAACAATTCACATATATCAATGTGATTATTTTGTATCTCCAATGCAAATTCGACTAGTTCCAAATCAATTGGGTTATGGAGTCTCTTATGTAATATCTAGTTGTGTTACTTCTCTAGGGGTGTAAGCCTTTTTACTCCATAGAGAAAACAAAACTATCAAGGTAAATATAGGAGGGTGTAAACCTTTTTACTCCTCCTAGAAACCTTTGCAAAGTAGTTTATTCAATGATAACCAAGTGGACTTTATAGAGGGTGTATGCCTTTACACTCCTCCAAGGGTTTGAACAAGTTAAATATTGAAACAAGAATAAACAATACAACAAATGCAGAAATTCCTTACCAATTCCAAGAATAACATTAATAAACCATTCTTTATCAAGAATATTCCACCAAAAATACCATGAACAAGCATCCAAGAGATAGTGCCTCACTTCTTCACCAATAGACAAGTACTAGCATCACACATATAGATTCAAGAGAGAGATAGTGCAAAATGCCCAAGTAGGTGAAAATTTCTGCCATCCAAGTATGTAATTCTCAAGTGAGTTATGATCCAAATGAAAAAGGGGTGACCTCTATTTATATGAGGTCACCTAGAACCCTTTTTCCACAATTCAAAATGTCAACATGAAATTACGGAGGATGGCCTCCTCTTTTTTTCCATTTACATCTTAAAATTCAAATATTATATAAAGTAAAACCCCCTTTAGGGGTTACGTCATGCCCTAAGGGTGACGTAAGCCCTTCTGGGAAATATATTTTACCTCCTAGCAAAGTCGTTGGGCCTCCAAATGCCTCACGTCTTGTCCTCAAGTGCTCTAGTGCAAAAAAAATGCATTATCCATCAAATCATGCCACATCATCATCAAACCATGAAACCGCATCATGTCTTATCCCTCCATGTGACGTCATAGGGATAGAAGGTGATGTCATAGGCCTTCAAAGGCCAACATTGGGGTGCAAGGAGCTGAAACATGCTCTCCTCATGGTCCCCAAGTTCCTCTAAAGAAAACACTATGTCTCCCATGTGTCCAATGAGAGGGGGCACATCATCCAACCTGTGGACTTCATGCCCCAAATGAAGGTCCAAGGAACCTTGTGCCTCCATGTTCAAACTTTCACCTGTCAAGGACCTACAAAGACAAAAATGTATGCCCTCCAAGGGTCCACAAATCACAATATCATGCTAAGTAATCCATATCTAATAAAAGAACCACCCGAACATGTGCATCAAATCCCCCCTTTTAAAAAATAACAAATGCTCGAAGACCTTATGCAATTTGTCAAATTTAGATTGGGAGGGGTGTCATAATGCCCTATTGGGTGAACCAATTCCTCAAGTAGGGGATGTTCCCAAGGAGAAAAAAAAATAATTCATTTAGTGAATGTGAGGTGTATGGGGTTAGAATTATAGGTATGGGATTTCATGGCATACAAGGGCTCGCATTGTCTCATTTATGGGCGCCTTTTTTGAGGGCTAGACACATCCTTTTTCTCATTTTTTTTTCAAAGCATATTTTATTCCAAGCCCTTTATTAGCCATTTATTTTCCATGTGTGACCAATTTGAAGACAATAAGGGGGACTAAAAAGGAAATGCATATCCCACATACGCTCTACCTTGATTCACATGCCTTTCTAAGTTGAAGACAATAAGGGGCACTAAAAAGGAAATGCATAACCCCACACACACTCTACCTTGGAAAGTGTTATTAATTAATTAGTTATTTATTTTATGGGTCTTTTACCTTTTTGAGAAGTGTTTCATTTCTCTCGAGATCCCAAGGAGAGATTTTGTTTCATGATGTTTTTGCAAGGGCACCTCTGAGCCTAATGGCCTCTTCTTCCCATCAAATGAGGTGCATGCCCTTTTTGGGTCAATAAGCCCAGAAACCTAAAATATGGGGAAATGAAAGGGAAGAAGTGATGGAAGGTGGCAAGTATGAGCGGGAATGGTACGATGAATCTTCAAGGAGACCCCCCGATAGAAATAATTTCCCTGAGGGTGGCCACTTACTAGGAAACCATGCACTCACCAAGGTGAAATAGGAAAAAGGAATAATTTCCAAGAAAATGTTTTCAAAATCAAGAAAGGATCCTTTGCAACATGTTCAAATGCTTCAAATATAAAAATGAAACTTTCCACGATACCAAACTTGTTACCTCATGAAGCAAGACTTGTTTTCCTCGGTGGGCCAAGCTAGATGTGGTGGATGTTGCTGCCATTGATTGGATGGTGATGTGTGGTATGATAGGGGCCCTTGCCTGCTCATCTACCTCTCGGTACTCCATGTCTGCAACCTGAGGGCCTCGATACATCATATTCTTAGTTATACCTAAGAATGGGGGATAAAAGTGTCATTTAATGTGTCATAAATTAAGGATGTGATATTTTTTATTACTATTATTTAACTTAACTAGTTATTTTTTATGCTATAGATTGTTAGGTGAATTTTTCTTACCACTATCAAATAATCTACCTCTCACATACCGAGATTTATATGCCATTATGAAAGATATCGGAATGGAGCATCAGGCTATTGATGGATTTCCTAATGATCATATTATATATTGTGGACAATATGCATCGAAAACAAAATGCCCACAATGTCAAATCAGTGGATATCGAATCGATCAATTAACAAAAAAAGTTCCTCACAAGGGCCTTCGTCATATTCAGATAATTCCACGTTTGCAGTGATTGTTTAGGTGTGAAATAATAACACAATTTATGGATTACCATGCATCATAAAAAAGTGAAGATGGTTTTCTTCGAATTCCTACAGATGCTTCTACATTTAGTAACATTGAAGAAAGATGGACAATTTTTAAATAAGAACCTCGTAATGTTAGGCTTTCATTGGAAGTTGATGGTGTCAATCCATTTGGTGAGATCAATTATATTTACTCAATGTGGCCTATTTTTGTTATAAACAGTAACCTTCCTCCTTGGATGTCAATAAAGAGGGAGCACACAATGTTGGAAATGATTTTCCCAGATATTTGTTTACAATATTTGCTTGAACGTAGCGCCATTTAGTTTGTCTTGTCTGTTGCATTATTTCTTATACATATACAAGGTAGTAATTACATGTACTTTCAACCAATTAGGTAAGTACCGAGTGAAAGATATGAATGTATATATTGATCCTCTTATCGACGAGCTATGAAATTTATGTGATGGAATCACTATGTACGACGTCTCTAGACCAATAGGGCCAAAACAATTTTAATTTCATGGAATACTTACATGGACAATTCATGATGCCCTAAGGATAACACATTTTTGTGGTATCTAACACACTACTGCACCTTAATAGTATATAATTTTATGAAAATATTATGTATGTTTCTTAAATATTAATTCCTTGTTATATAACTAATAGTCACTTAATCCATATCTTGCATGTCTTCAAACAAAGGGTAAATTTGCATGTCTAGTTTGTGGTCCTAGGATGAAATATCATTGTTCAAGAAGTTTAGGAAAGGAGTTGTTTCATGATTATATGCACTTTCTCCCTAAGAACCATAGGTATCAAACTACTGAAAAAACATATTTTCAATGGGAAAGATGAGACTGCAATAAAACCACGAAGAATGGCACCTCACCTATGGAAGTTGGAATATAATAGAAATCATCAAGGTAAGTAATTCAACTATGTATCACACAAAATGTTTTACAATTTTTATTTGTATTGAATTTTGTTTACCATATATAACAATTATTGTTGTATAATTAATTCATTTATGTTTCATAAAGTTCATAAAGGCATTGATGGGCTTCTACGAGGAATGAAAATTACCCTATACAATTCAATAGGTTGCCCTATTATGTGCACCTACAAATAGTTGATTTCTTTCTTGACCTGAACTTGAATACTAAGAAAGATAAAACTTGGCCTTAGGATGTTAACATGGTTTTAGAGGATTTCTTATGGTATACTAATGTTGGTGTTGAGGTCTATCATAAAAATTGGTCATGCTATATTTTTTCAAGTTACAATTGTTGTTCATATGTTGGCTAGATTATCAACTTTTGACATTTTGAATTTCCTTTAGGATTCTTACCAGTGTTAGCTATGGCATCGATGGAGTTCAAGGTAAGACATTTTCAATGTAAGAAGATTTAGAGATCAAAGAAATCACTAGAAAATGGCACAATTGAAGATAAAAATATGAGTCCATTGGAGACTTGTTTTATGTGTCGTCATTGCAGTCTTCTGCATGGGATTTCTTCAAGGAAACTGTCAAAGACGAATCTTAGATGAAATATTTCCTTATCTCAATTCCTTGAATAGTTTCAACTTTTGGAATTAGCCCCATTTTTGGAAAAATGGGCACTTTTCAAATCTGTAGCAGTTTTGCATGTTTCCTTGTTTAACTCACACATTAGACAACCTTTGTTGCACACAAATAGAATACTAGCATTTGATGGTTGCTAGAAAGATAGAATAGTTCTAGTAATAACTTCACGAGGAAAAATGTCTAAGATATGTTATTTTAAACTTATATAAAATAACAAAGTTTATTAGAGAAAAATGCAGGTTGAAAGGGAACATCATGTTTAGAGTTCACAGATGCATTAACTATAATAAAAGGAGGATTGGGATATTTGTTATTATCAATGACTCTGGTGAAAGGGTGTGCATTCTGAATTTAGAGAACATTATTATTTTACCTTAAAAAATGTATCAATTCATGCTTAAGTTCAATCTAGGGTTAGGTTGTTATTACACCATATATCTAAAGGAGATTTAATGATATTGTATGTGATATTTGTAAATGTGATGTTGGGGATTCTCTAATATTATTCTACAATCTAGGAAAAACTCAAAGGAAGGTGCCCCATAGATTGTCAGAAGATTGTATGTGACATGTCCTTTGATTAATGGTCATGCAGAGAGAGAGAGAGAGAGAGAGAGAGAGAGAGAGAGTAAAAGTAAACCCAAATTAATCTTGTTTTAACAAATGCAAGATAATTTTGCATCAGTTTTTTATTGTTTTGACATTAATAAAATTCATGATTATCATTTTTTTTTCACCTTTGTTTTCTACTGATGCAGTAGCATCGCCAACGTCAAGCACGCGTGAGGCAAGGGCCAGTGCATTTTGGGCACATGACGAATTGTTCAAAATCTTTTGAGATGGATACGCCAAACATAGAAGTAATAATTAAGAAGGAACGCACTTGATTGTAATCAGACTTTGAGCGTCATGCTCTCGTCTGAAGTAGATAGAGGCATTTATGATAGTTAATGCAAGTAGATAGATTTTAATGTTTAGATTTGACAGTTTTAGAGCCGGAGGGAAAACGGATATAGACACCCTCACTTGTATCATTGTAACAGTAGAGAAGAGCATAGAGCACACACATAAGAGAGGGGATGAAGAGCATAGAGTATACAGAGAAGAGAGTAGAGAGCTGTGTAAAACACCCATGTGTAGAGGTTTGAATTAATAGAAAGAGCTTGATTCAAATTCATGGCGTCGTGTTTGTTCTCTGTGTATTGATGTTGAATGTTATGCTCATGGATGTTTACTTCCTGTTATACATTTGCTTTATATGTTGTGTAAATGATTTCATGTTTTGAATTTGAATTCTGAGAGGAAGTAGGAATGAGTTTCAATTGTTTCTCTATTTGAGCAAAGATTCCTGCAAGGAGTGCAGTAGAAGTTGTCCGCAAGGAGTGCGTCGACAAGAATTCAGGGTTGTGTCTCTGAAGGCTCAGATAGTTTAGCTTTTGTTCTCATCCTCACAAAAGTGTAGTTAGGCACAAGAGTCGTGCAAGGGGTGCACAGACCAAGCTGAGTTCAGGGTTTGGAAGACCTGAGAAGTTGTTGGAGGATTGTTGTCGCAGGGAGTGTGCAAAGTCGAAGGTGTTCAACACTTGTAGTGTTTGAAGGTTGCCGCAAGGAGTGCGTGCAAGAGTCTTCTTTAAGACTCGGAGTTATAAGAAAGCTCAGGAAGGATAAAGCCTTGAAACCGTCGAAGGAAGCATAGGAAGTTTGTGCATTGGAACAGTGAAAAGGCGTTGCAAGTTTGCGTCACAGGCAGTTGAGTACCGTAGGAAAACCACTTGCCAAAAAGTTGCAAGATTCCTTGTGAAGGAAAGGAAACGGATGGTTGGAATTCTCTGTGGAGAATTCATGAAGTCCCGTGAGTCGTCAGATATCACAGACGAGCAGGGGAGTTACGGCGAGTATCCCCGAAGGTTTAAGCTCAGGAGAGGAAGAACCGTAGATTTAAGCCAACAGGGGTCGTTGGATTTGCAAGTGTATTTCTATTTCGGGGTTTCGTAGGTTGTAGTCCCGTAATCTTTGCCACAGGACTCGTGAAATCCTGAAACGCGAAGTTCCGAAGGGGTGAAAGGATTGTGTGGGCCATAGAATCAGCAGGGTGGACAGGTGGCGCACTATCGACGCAGAGGTCAAATTCCGTTGACCATTTCGGGGTTTCGTGGGGTGAAGTCCCGAAATCTTCGCATCAGGATTCGCGAAATCACGAAATCCGAAGTCCCGACAGAATAAAGAGTCGTTGAAAATTCAACCTCGTGAGCGCATCGGAGTTTCAGAAAATTGGGTTTCGGGAGTCTAGGGGATGAGTTGCTTGACATCGCAACCCCCGAAATCGCGATAAGGAGAGATCCAAAATTAGCGAGGGAAAAGTCAAGTGTTGACCATTTTCGGGTTTCGGAGATTAAGAGACAAGGCGCTTGACTACCGGATTCGTGAAAGTGCGAAGTCCGATCTCCCAAAGTATAAGGGGAATTTCTCGAAGTTAATTGTGGGTGCAGATTTCCCGAAAGGGAAATAGAGGAGCCATTTCCGAGAGCTCTTCGGGCCGAAAGAAAGGAGAAGATCCTATGTACGTGGACCTTCCGACCTGTGGGTAGCGGAGGGGCTGCGTCATCTACAATCACGAGTAAAGAGTCCACAAATTTTTCTTTCCATTAAAGTTGGAATAAAACATAAGGAGAATGTGAATCAAATTGTTCATAAGGTATTGGATCAATGAGTTTAGTTACTAAATAATTTGTGTGTTGTAATATGTTATTTGGGTAGTTATCAACGTGTTTCTTTCTAGACTAATTGATGGTGGTATTTCATGCAAATTTGTTTTCCAGTTTCCTTCAAATAACTTCATAGTGATGTTGTTCCATTATGATGGGGTCACAGATAAATGGAGTGATTTGGAGTGGAGCAATAGAACCATTCATGTAGTGGAAATCAATCAAACCATGTGGTAATGATACTGCTAAATTTATTTTTCTTCTTGATGGATATATGCAACAAAATATTTCATGTTAAGTTAACAAATTATTGGTCCTATAGGTGGCTTGAAAAGTGTTTCTTGCATCCAGATGTAGTTGTTGACTACAAATGCATTTTCCTTTGGGATGAGGATCTTGCAGTTGAGAATTTACACGCAGACCAATATGTAGGACATATTTATATAAATCCTTGTTTTTGTATTTCTATAGTGCTAAGAAAATGAATGGTTTTATATGTGCATATTATTGATCATTTCACGTGATCTATATGAATGAAAATAAAAGGAATATGTAGTGGGTTGTGTCTACTTTCTGTCTAGATTGTGCCTTCCTTCCACAATTGATATATGTGTGAACTGTGTTCTCGTAGTTCATTTGCACACATGAAAAAAAAATCTATAACTTTATGAATTCACCATGGGAATTCTAATGTATCCATAAAGTTATCAGACTTAGAATTGGGAAAAACTTGGCAAGGCAGAAAAGCCAAGAGATTGACTTGGTTTGGTAAAAAAGTGGAAAAACTAGGCAAGTACAAAAATATAAAGATATACACATATTTTGACAAAAAGAAAACATCTTGAGAATATTTTGATCTTGNTTTTTCCGGCCTGTTCACACAAAGAAAGTTTCCCAGTAGAGGTAAAGATGGCCAAAATTGGTCCAAGAAGGGTCTCTATAGACTGTCATACGAGTTTAACTTGGTCAAGCGGAATTTGACTCATTCAACTGAGTCATACTCTTACTCGTGAGTTAAACTCATGTTGACTGAGTCAAACTTGGTCAATGGGAAAGTTTGTCTCAGATGAGTAGGAAAAACTTGTTTACCTGACAATTTGTTTCGAAAGTAGGTCATGTATATAGAATGTGAAAAATGATTCTTTCATAAAAACATAAATATAATTTTAAACTAATCATGTAGATAAAGCCACGTATATGTGATATTTGGACAAACCAAAACAATCTGACCCAATTTTATTATTATTATTATTATTATTATTTCGTGAACCCTGATCAGAAGTTCGACGAACACATTGGCTTGTGACACACTTATGTCGATATTTAAACGAACGTGTGTCAATCTTTAGACGAACTTCTATTGATCTTGCAACGCACTTATGTCGATATTTAGACGAACTTATGTCGATCTTTAGACAAATATTTTGTTTGAAAGTTCGTCGATCTTTAGACGAACTTTTGTTGATCTATAAACATAAACAAATTCGCTCTTAGACAAACTTTTGTCGATCTTTAGACGAACTATTTGTTGCTCTTAGATGAACTTTTTTCAATCTTCAAACGAACTTTTGTCAATCTTTAGATGAACTGTTTGTCGCTCTTAGACAAACTTCTATCGATCTTTAGACAAACCTCTTTCGATCTTTAGATGAACTTTTGTTGATATTTTAGCAAACTTTTTTTCTCTCTTATATGAACTTTTGTCAATCTTTAGACGAACATTTTTTCATTCTTAGATGAACTTTTTTTTCTAAAAGTTCATCGATCTTCTGCCAAACTTATGTCAATCTGTAATGAACTTATTTTCGATCTTGTGATGAACATTGGTTGATATTGCGACAAAATTTTGTCGATATTTAAACGATATCTCTGTTGAAATCTTCATTGCAAGGATGACAAAAACATTGTTCGTCGATATTGCGGCACCTGTCTAACGACAAAAACGGGTTGAAGCGTTCATTGGAGGCTCAACATTTTTGTGACGCAAATGTGTCAATAAATTATCATAAAATGGGACATATGTATTAGTGGATGCATATGTAAATTTAACATTTATGTAACTCCATCTTAAAACCTATAAAACAAATTTTGGAACTACAAGGAAGCTTGGGCATGCATTTTCATTTTCTCACTTAGTACAATTTAGACCTTGAAAATTACAAGGAAAACTTTGTCTCTTTTGCAAAACCACCCTTTTTAAACTTGCAATTTTAAAATAAACAATGTGAACATGTCTACTATGATAAACCACATCCCCAACAACTTGCACAACTCAAATCTAAGGTATAATACAAGATTGGGTTACTTTTTACGAATTTCTTTTGCATTTCAAGGGTTTTACTATGCATCTCTTCCCTATTTTTGTACATAAGAGTCTTTTATCATTGAAAATGAAAAACTTACCTTGGTTTCTCTCATAACCCACCATCCTCTTATTCATCAAAATGTCGTGAATATTTGTGTATAGAAATCATCCTTTTTGGAGTGTAAATGCACTACTAATTGTACTAACATGTTATAAATATTGGAATGACCAATTTACAATTTAAATCCTAAATTATGGAGCCTCGACCAATTTTGGGCATGCAGTTTAATATAACCAACTTTAACAATTTGGCCATTTGGTTTTACAATGCAATTTTTATCCTTTATGCACACCAGGTAGGTTTATGTTTTAAAATGACAATAAAAGTTTATATACAGATCTGAAATCATAAACTATAGCTCATGCAAGTTGAACCATTAAATTTGGCTCAAAATTGAGACTAGGGCATGTGTTTGAGGCTAAGGTAGTTTTCCTTTCAAATTTACATGAAATCCCAATTCTAGGTGCATGAAAGCAACCTCTCTTGTTCTTCAATTGAACTTTAGATGCATCGCTAAATTTACCATTTATGTAACTCCATCTTCAAACTTGTAAAAGAAATTTTGGAGCTAAAAGGAAGCTTGGGCGTGCATTTTCATTTTCTCACTTAGTATAGTTTAGACCTTGCAGATTACAAGGCAAAATTTGTCTCTTTTGCACAACCACCCTTTTTAAACAAGCAATTGCAAAATAAACAACATGAACATGTCTACTATGATAAACCACATCCACAACAACTTGCACAACTCAAATGTAAAGTATAATACAACATTGGGTTACTTTTTACAAACATTTTTTGCATTTCGAGGGTTTTATTTTGCATCTCTTCCCTATTTTTGCACAGAAGATTCTTTTATGACTCTTGATGCAAAAATGACCTTGGTTTCTCTCATAACCCACCATCCTCTGATTCATCAAAATGTCCTGATCTTTGTCCATAGAAATCATCCTTTTTGGAGTGTAAATGTACTACTAATTGTAAAAAAAGGTTATAAATATTAAAATGGTAAATTTACAACTTAAATCCTAAATTATGGAGCCTCGACCAACTTTGGGTGTGCAGTTTAATATAGTCAACTTTAACAATTTGGCCCTTTGGTTTTACAATGCAATTTTTATCATTTATGCACACTAGGTAGGTTTATGTCTAAAACGTTATTATAAGTTTATATACATGTGTAAAATCACAAACTACGACTTATGCAATTTGAACCACTAAATTTGGCTCGAAATTGAGACTAGGGCGTACATTTGAGTCTGAGGTAGTTTTTCCCTTCAAATTTACATGAAATCCCAATTCTAGGTGCATCAAAGAAACCTCTCATGTTCTTGAATTTAACTTTAGATGCATAGGTAAATTTACCATTTATGTAACTCCATCTTAAAACTTATAAAACAAATTTTGGAGCGACAGGGAAGCTTGGGTGTGCATTTTCATTTTCTCACTTAGTACAATTTAGACCTTGCAAATTACAAGGAAAACTTTGCCTCTTTTGCACTACCAACCTTTTTACACTTGTATTTGCAAAATAAACAACATGAACAAGTCTACTATGATAAACCACATCCCCAACAACTTGCACAACTCAAGTCTAAGGTATAATACAACATTGGGTTACTTTTTACAAACAATTTTTGCATTTTCAGGGTTTTACAATGCATCTCTTCCCTATTTTTGCAGAGAAGAGTCTTTTGTGACTGAAAATGAAAAAATGACCTTGGTTTCTATCATAACCCACTATCCTATAATTCATCAAAATGTAGTGAATCTTTGTGCATAGAAATAATCATTTTTAGAGTGTAAATGCACTACTAATTATACTAATAAATTATAAATATTGGAATGATCAATTTGCAACTTAAATCCTAAATTATGGAGCCTCGTCCAACTTTGGGCGTGTAGTTTAATATAGCCAACTTTAACAATTTGTCCCTTTGGTTTTTACAATGCAATTTTTATCCTTTATGCACACCACGTATGTTTGTGTCTGAAAATGCCAATATAAGTTTATAGGCAGGTGTATAATCACAAACTACAACTTATGTTTATTTAACCACTAAATTTGGCTCAAAATTGAGACTAGGGCGTGCATTTGAGGTTGAGGTAATTTTCCCTACAAATTTACATGAAATCCCAATTATAAGTACATGAAAGAAATCTCTCATGTTCTTCAATTGATCTTTAGATGCATATGTAAATTTACCATTTATGTAATTCATCTTAAAACTTATAAAACAAATTTTGGAGCTACATGGAAGCTTGGGTGGGCATTTTAATTTTGTCACTTAGTATAGTTTAGACCTTGCAAATTACAAGATAAACTTTTCCTCTTTTGCACAACCACCATTTTTAAACTTGCAATTGCAAAATAAACAAACTAGAACTTATGTTGGTTTAGTCACTAAATTTGGCTCAAAATTGAGACTAGGGTGTGCATTTGAGGTTGAGGTAATTTTCCCTACAAATTTCCATGAAATCTCAATTATATGTGCATGAAATAAATCTCTCATGTTCTTCAATTGATCTTTAGATGCATAGGTAAATTTACCATTTATGTAACTCCATATTAAAACTTATAAAACAAATTTTGGAGCTACATGGAAGGTTGGGTGTGCATTTTAATTTTGTCACTTAGTATAGTTTAGACCTTGCAAATTACAAGATAAAATTTTCCTCTTTTGCACAACCACCATTTTTAAACTTGCAATTGCAAAATAAACAACATGAACAGGTCTACTATAATAAACCGCATCCCCAACAACTTGCACAACTCAAATCTAAGGTATACTACAACCTTAGTTTATTTTTTACAAACAAGTTGTGCATTCTGAGAGTTTTACTAGGCATCTCTTGCCTATTTTTGTACAGAAGAGTCTTTTATGACTCTTAATCAAAACTGACCTTGGTTTCTCTCATAACCAGCCATCCTCTGATTCATCAAAATGTCATGAATATTTGTGCATAGAAATAATCCTTTTTGGAGTGTAAATACACTATTAATTTTACAAAAAGGTTATAAATATTGGAATTATCAATTTACAACTTAAATCCAAAATTATGGAGCCTCATCCAACTTTGGTTGTGCAGTTTAATATAGCCAACTTTAACAATATAGCCCTTTGGTTTTACAATGCAATTTTTATCCTTTATGCACACCAGGTAGGTTTATGTATGAAAATGTCAATATAAGTTTATACACAAGTGTAAAATCACAAACTACAACTTATGCAAGTTGAACCACTAAATTTGGCTCGAAATTGAGACTAGGGCATGCATTTGAGGCTAAGGTAGTTTTCCCTTCAAATTTACACGAAATCCCAATTCTAGGTGCATGAAAGAAACCTCTCATGTTCTTCAATTGAACTTTAGATGCATAGTTAAATTTACCATTTATGTAACTCCATCTTAAAACTTATAAAACAATTTTTGGAGCTACAAGGAAGCTTGGGTGTGCATTTTAATTTTCTCACTGAGTACAGTTTAGACCTTGCAAATTACAAGGCAAACTTTACCTCTTTTGCACAACCACCCTCTTTATACTTGAAATTGCAAAATTAACAACATGAACAGGTCTACTATGATAAACCACACCCCCAACAACTTTTAGAACTCAAATCTAAGGTATAATACAACCTTGGGTTACTTTTTACAAACAAGTTGTGCATTCTAAGGGTTTTACTAGGCATATCTTGCCTATTTTTCCACAAAAGAGTCTTTTATGACTCTTAATGGAAAAGTAACATTGTTTTCTCTCATAACCCACCATCTTATGATTCATCAAAATGTCGTGAATCTTTGTGCGTAGAAATCATCCTTTTTGCAGCGTACAATTTAGACCTTACAGTTTCATATAACCAACATTAAGAATTTGGCCCTTTGGTTTTAGAAGGCAATTTTTTGCCTTTATGCACATCGGGTAGGCTTTTGTCTTAAATTTCCAATATAATGTTATAGACAAGTGTGAAATCACAAACTACAACGTATGCAAGTTGAACCACTAAAGTTGGCTCAAAATTGAGACTAGTGCATGCATTTGAAGCTTAGGCAGTTTTGCATTCAAATTTACATGAAATCCTAATTCTAGGTGCATGAAAGCATCCTCTTGTGTTCTTGAATTGAAATTTAGATGCATAGGTAAATTTACTATTTATGTAACTACATCTTAAAAATTATAAAACAAATTTTGGAGCTACAGGGAAGCTTGGGCGTGCATTTTCATTTGTCACTTAGTATAGTTTAGACCTTGCAAACTACAAGGAAAAATTTGACTACTTTGCACAACCACCCTTTTTAAACTTTCAATTGAAAAATAAACAACATGAACAAGTCTACTATAATAAACCACATCCCCAACAACTTGCACAACTCAAATCTAAGGTATAATACAACATTGGGCAGTTTTGGGCTCAAACAACAAAACATAACTCTATGCCCTCTGGACCCTACTTAAAGTTGCAGTGGACATGCAGGTTAAGAGACTACAGGTCTTTGGTGACTCTAAACTTTTGATGGAATGGGAAAATGGTAAAAGTACCATTTCTAACTTGGAGTTAGGGCCTATTTTCAATAGGATTATGGAAAAGAAATATAGGTGTCCTTTGCTCATGATGTCTATTGAGAATTCAACCACACAGTTGATCATTTATCAAAGGCGACACTCATTTTGGAGGAAGTTTTTTTTTGTGTTCATGAGATTAAGGACCATACTCCTGCAGATTTGATACTCTTACATATTTTTTTATGAATGAATCTTTGGTCTTGTTTTAATTTTTGTTTATGTAAAGTTAGAGAGAGTTTGTCTCATGGTTTTGTTTTAGCATCACTATTAAGTTGTGGAACTATATGTTTAAAGAGTGACATGTATAAGGATGATTGTAAGAGTCAAAGTCATAAGGATAGGATATAGTCTTATCTGATATGGGTTATAGTCCTATCTTATCCCTTCTACGTTAAAAGTAGAAGGGATGTCGTCAATGTGTATTCATTTACACTAGAAATATCAATACAATGATTTTTGTCTCATAAAAAAAACCTAAAATATAATTTCTTGTAGGTAGATTCAGACATTATTATAAAGATGAATTAAAGATCACTTAAATATTGCAGATAATCATTAAAGATCACAACAAGAATCACATACAATACAAGTATGAGTCAAAAACAGTATTGATCTTCCATTAATTCCTCATAAATATAGAATGATCTTTACATGACATACATCACATATACAATCTCCATTACAAAACTAGGAAAATTGTAATAGAAATTCTACAACTTTCTCCTTTCTGAAGATTCCTCTTGAGGAATCTCTAACAAGTCTCTCCTTTTCTACCTCTCTACTCACAACCTTATATATTATGTTCCCCATGGGGACCACCTTGACCCATAGGTATCTTACATAAGTGGATCATAACTAACTTTACATGTATTCATAGGTCTTCAGGCCAATTGTTACAAACTTATATATTATGTTCCCCATGGGGACAACCTTGACCCATGGGTCGCTTACATAAGTGGATCATAACTAAATTTGCATGTATTCATAGGTCCTTGAGCCAATTGTTACAACTCTTAGGCGATGCTTAGTATTTGAGGCACACTTCTCCTTGTTCTAGCCAATCATCTGTTGCAATCGATACTAATAAGGGTGTTTTATCTAGTCACCAGCTTCACACTATGGGGTGGTACTAAAGTAGCTTACAATACGAATGGGTTCCAAAATTGGTAGTGCGCCAAAGGGTCTAATGGAAGATACAAAATGCGGTATATGGATGGTGCACCACTAGGAGGGAAGAGAGCAGGGGAAGTATTGGGGACAAGCTTGAGGCAGAGGATTATGGTGGGGATGGACATAATTGATACAAACCAGGTATATGTTTACCAATTGTTATGGTCTTGTTGCTAAGCGATATCTTATACCTGTTTCAAACACCTTCAACGCCAATTTGGCCTGACCAACCCGGACATATTCCTTTTGGAGAACTACTTTGTCTCTCATCTCCTTGTATTTTCGCATTCCCTTGAAACCTTTGGCATCATTGATTCCTCCCCTCAAGATGTGCTCCATTTCCTTTGGTCCTCCCACTACTACTAGAGACTCCCCCTTTCTCTGTCTTAGGGCCTCTTGGACTATCAACATTGATGTGGCATGCTTCTTCTTGACTGGTGGCACCATCCGCATATAGGTGCAACATCATGACCTCTAAGTTGACCACATGAATCCCTCCCAATTTTCCCCCATGGTGGCGTAGTCTAAATGTTCTACGTTTAATTGTCATTTTTCACCTGAATCATGTGATCTACATCTGGGAAAAATCACAATTTTATGTTGTTTAACTTTCATTTCTGAATGCATAAATAGATTCAGCATCCTGAAAAACCCCTGGGGCACTCAAATTATACAAACTTAACCACTCAATGAGCTACTTATAATTCCATGGACTAGTGTCCCTTTTTTATACAAAGAGCTAACTCTGGGACATGGCAGTACCGGTCAGGACCAACTACCATATGAATTCATTGGTCACATTAACTAACATTTGAATTGAAATTCACTCATAGCCTATCTAGTGGCACAACTGATCTGGGTCAGGTACTGTCCAACTCGCCCACATCATGCAAACTTATAATCTACACTATGTTCATCCATTAATACGTGTACTTTCCAATCATATCTCTTATCCATTCACATTTAATTGACGTCTGGAGACACAACGGTCATAATAAGGCCGTGCCAGACATTTTACCCCCCCCTATCTGACATAATTGACATATTGATCGAGACAACACGAGCATAATAATCTCGTGAAATACATTTTAATCCCCCTAGCTAGTATAATTAACACCCAATGGGTGCCAAACGCACCCATGAGACGAAAAAATTGCTAACATGGCAATGCCACATAGGTGCCACAGTGGCAGGCCACCGGAAAATGATGGGTCACAATGGTTATGCCAGCGTTACAGAATCGGTGGTCTTGAAAACTATCAAATAAGAGTCGAAAGTATGACGAATAATGGACTGTGTCTTATGTCTAAGGAACATCGGGGGACTAAGAAAAAAATATAACGAAATTTTGAGAATTAGTGAGTAACATCCGACAGTAAGGTGGATTTTTTCCATACCATCAGAACACCCCTTCAAACTTCAACACCATATGTAGTAGTGACATATTAGTGTGGAAAGACACTAAAATAAAAAGAATGTTTTAGATGGAGCTCTCCTAGCCCTGTTACCCTCTCACTTCTAGGGGTAACTAGAGGACATTTTTTCTCCATGGTCCACATTCCATACAACAGTTCCGATGATGACATTATGAACTCTCCACAAAAAAATTCCCATAGTTTCCTTCCATTACATGCTCAACTCACTCACACCATATGACATTATGCATTACACGTTGAGGTACATTGTTTTGACACTTCATATTGAGTGATAATATCAATGTTTGGGGCATGAAAATGGTGATCATGGGTTGAATTGGATAATGAATCATGATTCTTTGAATTTATACTTTTTCCCTTGTTTCACATTAGTGGTCATAATCATCTCCTGGTGAAGTGTTGTCACTCTTGGGAAAAGTTATACTATTGGGGTCCTTAATAGGGTAATGTGTCCATATCCCTTAACATGCATAACATATCCCATATGTCCTTTCTCTATTGTCCTTCCTTTTGGGTTGGTTGTTACATGTATCCAAAAAAGGTCCATGCTTCATAATCCCATGAGAAGACGGGGTTTGAATGATCGAGGTTGATGCAACTTTATAAAAAAAATGATATGGAAAGAGAAAAAAACCCTAATTCAAAATGCAAGGAAAAGAAACAAACAATAAAAACAAAGTCTAAAATCCAAGAAAGAAAGTGAAGCATGAGATCTACTTCATCGCTAAGAGGCCATCACCCCAAGTCCTATGCAAGGAATGTATACTTAACAAAAGGACTTAGCAAATCAAAGTCAAAAGACAAAAAAGGTTGAAGCAATAAAGAAAAAGGAAAACAAGGGTTTGGAAAGACATGGTCCAAGGAAAGGGTACCTCATTACATAAGCGCTCCCTCTACAAAGGTGCTCATGAGGATGAATATCATACATGGCCTTGCATGTCAATGACATTTACCCATGAACTAAACCCCAAACCATACCACATACCATTGCACATACTCCTCGATAGATTCCTTCGGACATACTTCGTATTTTGTGTATTGGCACACCTAATATGGGGTAATAATGATCCTCCCATGCCTAAACTTGGAAAATTGCATATCTTTGTAAGAGCCTAGTGTGAAGTTTGAAGAGGATACTTAATGATATTTATCTAATGGAAATTGCATTAACATGATCACTTTATATGTTGTGTTTGGATTGTGTACCTTGCCTCTAGTCTTCATGGTACATTGAACTACATAAACCCCTCCTCAGATGATGGATTTCACATAGCCACATGCTTGATTGACACTTGGATCCTTTGGAGGATATTGAGGGGTTGTTGATATTATGGTAGTTGCGGGAGGTATTAACCTTTATATGTAACCTTTGACTAGAATAAAATATTCTGGAAGTAAGAGAAACCCTAAACAAATGTGTGAAAACCCTAGAAGATATGTCGGCTTAGAAGAATATATAATATTAAGATATTATCCTCCAGGAAGACAAGTCAACCCAGACAGGTGATAGAACCACTATAAATAAAGGATGTCTTGTCTCATTTATTCACTAACTCACACACTCTCAGTCACCCAGAAACAATGCGCAAGTTTAGAGGAGGAGTAGTAGGAGATACAATTGTACGGTTTTCTCTTGTTTAGTCTTTTTGGTACTTTTTTCTTGTACGCTACCCTTAGAGAAGGTGCGCTCTCTTGGTTATTCGTTGGTTATGGTGTGGCTTCCTAGAATCATTCTTTCTATCAAAGGTTAAGGTGCTCAGGGGTGGGTTTATGCCTATGGTTGGGTGACAATGGTGTAGCATTGCATATGGCTAAACGAGCACATCAACATTATTCTAAGAAGTTATGGGCCCATGCTACCTTCAGAACAGTCTAACCACTGGAAGGTAGATCGAGAGTTCCTTTTCAAGCTCGTTGTAGCACCAATTGTAGCTACAACTAGGGTTTCTGATTTTGTAGCTGCAACAAACCCTAAACCTAAATTCTTGGGCACTTTCAATGAAGCATTGGACCTAATTTTTGGGTATTCTAGTGTGCCCTAGCCTAGCACATCCTCTGGTGCCCTTACCCAAAAAAAAGTCAAGTTTGAGTTTTTGGGTCAAATTCAAAGTGTCACTGGTCAAAGTCAAAGTTAAAGGTTGACTTTTAGTCAAAATTGATTTTTGTGGTCAAAGTTGAAATTTTAGGGTTTCTAGCTTGTTCTAATCATTGAACCTTTTTTATTCAATTTCTAACCTCTTTTTGTCAAGATGTTGTCTAGTTTCAGATTAGAAGACAAGTTGAACGATAGTACAAATTTCAAAGGTATGCATTTGTATATTCTTTTCAAGTTATATCATCCAGCAAAGCATGAGTGTGTTTGCAGGGGATGTACAAGAGACCTTGTCCAAGCAGTGAAGACTCCAGGTTTGATTATTTAAAATTGATATGTCTCTAGCTATTATGGAATTATTATGATCGTATGTTGCATCTTGATCTATTGAAGTTATGATCATTACACTAAACCCTTAATACTAGAGATACACTTGTTGATCTCCTCTGCTTATTGTTTACAAGATGAAGTTGATCTCCTTTACAAGATGTTCTTGGTTACTGAACTAGACTCCAGGCAGGATATCTTCCATAGAGGATACCATGGAGATTTTGTTGTTCTTGTTTCTTGTTCTGGGCAGGTCATAAGAGATCAATCTGAGAGGGATTCAGTGATCAAGATTAATCCAACGTAGTGTCATGACACTTTGCAGAATGCAAAGGGGCATGCAACAGACATAAGCGTGGTCCGAGGATTCTCTCAGATAGAGGGAGTTGATTTCAGAGTTTGAGATGAAGGATCTTGACCGGATATATTGCGATTAGAAGCATGGCTGGCACTAGATGAGATCTTCAGTGAGGAGACTGAAGAGGTTTATCATGATGGACAAGAATTCTATGGCCACACCTATGAAGATACATTTGAGGAAGTTGTGTGACAAGATAGGAATTTTCTTTGCAAAGAGCACCTTGTGCTAGTATATGGTTGAGCCATGACCATATTATTGGGTTACAACACAACATGCAGGTACCTATGTTGTGGTACATATAGATATGATTGATCTTTGATGATGAAGTATGGTTGTCGGGATATACAGTTTTTGGATTGGAAGTGCAAAAGATAGATCTAGCACCTGGGGTTCTACTTCAACTTGGGATCGAGTAGGATTTCTAGACAAGCAGGGAAGAATATATCTATAACACTCAGTCATATATCATAACCAGTGAAATAAGATATGAAGCAAGGTGGATGTTCGAAGGATCTTGCAGAACTTCATCAGAGACATGGTCCAGGAAGGAGCAGTGGGGCTCCATCACATATCCACAGATGAGCAAATAGTTGACATTTGCACTAAGCCTCTGTCTGGGAAAAGCTTGGCAGGAATGCAAATGTTTCCTTGGGGGAGTATTGATGATTGCAACATCATGTCGATATTCCAAGATTGATCATATGGACTTGATCATGTGAGAATAGGCCTAGATGTAATCTTCAACGAATGAAGATTCAAGTTGTTTCTAGATCTCCTATGTGTGAATTGCATCGGGCCTTGAAACTCTCACGAGTAGGTGAGTAGCCCCGATAAACATCGAGTCGACTCTATCTCCACAAGAACTGTGCTACAGACCAAGGGAGATAGGGAACTTCTACATCCAGAGTAGATTTGCCTCGACGTAGTCTTCGACGGACTAAAGACTCGACGTGCTTGAGGTGAAATTCCACGTGTCGGATAACATCGAGTTGAATTCATTCACAGAGTGATCCTATGAGAGGATCGCCATGAGGTGTTTGTGGCTCCGATGTGATCATAATTCTTGTCATGGGACAAGAATGACTTGAGGTGCTAGACACATGTGTCTGATAGCATAGAGCTAAATGCATTCATGGAGTGATCCTATGAGAGGATCAACTATGAGGTGAATGTGGCTCTGATGTGGTAATGATTCTTGTCATGGGAGAAGAATGACCCGAGGTGATAGACACATGGTGGTGGAGATGAATCATCAATATAGCTAAATGAGGCTCACGGATATTGTGATATTGTCTATGACAAAAGAATACCAAGAAAAAATACAACGATATATATTTGATGATTGTTGCCAGATGATGTTGATAGTAATGATGATACTCACGACATGGATGTAGCCATGGGTGAGCACGTCATACGGGTGTATCCCATGATGATGATGGTGACACACACTATGGAGTGTATCTCTAGTGTTCTCTAGTGATTTGTGGCCCCTGGATGAGATTGACAGGTCCACATGGGTGTAGCCATATTTGACATGATGATGCTACCTGTAGAATGGTCGACAAGACTATGTGAGTCTTTCCCATACCATGTGAAGATGGATGGATGTGTTTGAGACCATTAATACCTCCCTAGCTAAGAGGGAGTGTTGATATTGTGGTATCTGCAGGAGGTAGTAACCTCCATATGTAACCTTTGACTAGAATAGAATATTTCGAAAGCAAGAGAAACCCTAAACGGATGTGTGAAAACCCTAGAAGACATGTCAGCTCAGCAGAATATATAATATTAAGATATTATCCTCCAGGAAGACAAGTCAGCCTAGACAAGTGAAAGAACCACTATAAATAGAGGATGTCTTGGCTCATTTGTTCACTCATTCACACACTCTCAATCACCCAGAAACAATGCACAAGTTTGGAGGAGGAGCAACAGGAGCTACGGTTGTATGATTTTATCTTGTTTAGTCTTTCTAGTACTTTTTTGTTGTGCGCTACCCTTGGAGAAGGTGCTCTCTCTTGGTTATTTGTTGTTTATGGTGTGGCTTCCTGGAATCATTCTTTCTGTCAAAGGTTAAGGTGCTCGGGGATGGCTTTATTCCTATGGTTGGGTGACAATGGTGTAGCATTGTCTATGATTAAACGAGCACATCAACATTATTCTAACAGGGGATACTAGCATATTTTCACGAAGGTCATCCCCACCACTTGAGAGAGGTCGTTCCACACTTCTAGGAGGAATTTAAGCCTTTTGATGCTATGGTTCTCTTGACGAGATGCCCTAGCACACATGGGTCATGATTTGACCCCTCTTAGTTATGGGATGTTGCATATTGATGATGATTTGATGAGACGTTGCACCTTTGAGGAAACTTGGGCTTCTTGATGTTGATATGGAACCTTTGATGAGACATCACACCTCTTGGGGAAATGAAACACCACTTAGAGATGAAACGTTGCACCCTTTCATGGTAATGTTTCAATTTTGAGCTCCTTAGACATCATTTTAGAGTGAGTCATCCACCTCATGAGGCCACACATATGAGTTTGAGGGCACATTTATGAGGGATGATTTGATGTTTGAGCTACTTTAATTCATCTTGGAGGCATCATTGGGGGTCGTAGTGACCTATCCACTCATGTATCATGTAAATTTTATGTATTGTTTCCTTATCTCTAGGGTTTGTGAAAGATAAAAGAACTATTTTATGTTTTTAGGGATTCTATTGTGTGACAAGGGTGCTATATCTCTCATATAAATACGAGAAACACTTCTCACTTGTAAATCATTGCTACTTGATTTACATTGCTACTTGTGGAGATACATCACTACTTTTCTACTTCCACATTATCTCTTATGAAAAATGCTATGGATGGCTAATAAGAGTGACTTTTTGGACAAGATGTGCTTGTGGATGCTTTGCTACTTCATAGATGTTTATTGCTAGGGTTTTGATGGATCGAAGATTTCTTGAGTAAGGGGTCTCTTGTTATCTTGTGGTTTTGTTTATGAATGCATTTAAGTGTAATGTTGCTTCTCTAGTGTTGGTTGAGCATTTTCATGGATTTTTCTTGAACAAACCCTTCTTATTAAAGCTCTTGGAAGGTTACTAGTGAAGAACCTTCCCTTGAATTTTCTTTGAAGATCTAGTGATATACTAGGAAGATGTTCTAGGGTTAATAGTGAACAACCTCTGTATATCACCCTAGATCCACTCATTTCTCTCCAAAGGAGTCCTTAATTGACCCCATATGCCCAAAAATATAGTAGGCACTAGTCACTATCCCAATAGTCAATCGTTAATTTCTGAATTTTACGTTGTTTTTATTGTTTTAGGGTTAGATTAGGGTTTTGTAATAGCATATATTCATTTTCAGCCATAAAGAACCTAGACGTTGACTTTTTGTGCATGTTGTTGACCTAATAAACATTTAAAACCCTAAAATACATTGTTGATTTATTATTATAGCCTTCTAGGGTTGGACATCTAGGGTTTTAGGGATGCTATGTGCCTATTAAATTTCTGATTTTGTTGATGAATAAAACCCAAATTTATTCATGGTTTATCCCTCTAATTTTATTGTTGTTGTAACAACTTGTTTTCCTATTATAATTTAATATATCTTTTCCAAGTTTTACGACAACCTTTAGATTTTTCTTCTTTTTTAGTGTTTGGGGATCCTCTTGAGTCTTAATTTGACTTGGAAAACCTCCTAGATTGACCTAGATCCTCATCCCTTCAAATATGGAAATTTCTTTTACTCGCCACCTTATCCTTACTTTGTCTATCTTATTCCATTGGTGGTAGATTGAGTAGCTAACCTAGAGACCCTAGACTTGACAGTGTCTTGCCTAGGGATTCTTCGAGGCTACTAGGGAAGCCTCCCTTGTGTTGAATTTACTCCTTCACTAAAAAGAGGGAAGTTGTTTCCTAGGAGATAGTTGTGACATCTTCCGATATTCCACTAGTATTATGCCTTATGAGGGAATTGCACTAAGGTGCTAGATTGTGTGGCAATAGACCCAATTCCTCCTCATTAATCAACAACGGATCAACATGAAAACATTATGAAAGGAATATTTCCCAGTAAGTATGAACTATGGACACTACCCATCCCAAGGAAGCACAAATAGCCAATACTTGATGGAGAGATACATTAATATTACAAGGCAATACATCCCTGATATCTCATCCAAGTCAAGATGGATATCACTTTGGCCCCCTTTCTCTTTTCCCAAAGTCAACTTATTTTATCGGCTCCTCTCTCATATCAAATTGTTAACCATTCAAAATTTGGTTGAAAGGGATATAGTTCTAGATTTGTCCAAATGTGTGTTATGTAGCAAGCATGAAGCATGGAAATAGTATGGAACTTTATTCTATCAAAATTAAACTTTCCAGTTTCATCTAACTCCTCATATGGGACCAAGTTTTTTAGAATTGGGTTAAAGAGTGGCATGGATATCCGACAAGTTATGCATTTTTCATAAATACAATATGTATTGTTAAGATATTCTTAGCTACATTATCTATGTAATTAGCAGTTGCCATTTGCATATGGCATGTGTAAAGTTATCTCCATATTGTATTCTTGTTTTTTAGTAGATTCATTTCCCTATTGTGTCCCTTATTTAAGGGACACCGTTGTTTTTATATTTGTGCATCCGTTATAAAGGAAAAGAAAACAATAAGGTGGACAATGATTTGTCTCTAGAGAATGAAACACGTATTGTTGTGTGTGCTTGTCTTCCATGGATATACTTCTTTGTTATGGTTGTACAACCATAGCAGAGGAGCACACACAACAAAAAAACAAATTTTTATTCTCTCGGGAGACATTGTTGTCTAACTTATTTTTTTCTTTTCCTTTATAAAATGTGTACATACACAGAGACAACAATGTCCCTAAAATGAGGGATACAATTAGGAAACAACGTTGCTTCTAAAAACACGAATGTAATATGAACATTGCTTTAGAAATTACTTATACAAATGGAAATTGATAACTACACATGATGCAACTAGCAATATCCTAACAATCTCCCACCTTGCATTTACATCGACCAAGGTTGAATCCCAACCTTGCCCCTACACCAAGAAAATTTCCTTCCAGCCACTACCTTAGTTGAAGAATTTATCACATTATCCTAAGTCCTAACCTTGAGTATAGTTATTTCATTGGTCTCCACCGCCTCTCTGATCTAGTGGAATTTCACCTCGATATGCTTTGTGCATGGATGAAATTTGAGATCCTCTACCTTTGTAACCCCATTGATGGCAACTATCAGATTCTCAAAAAAAATCCAAAAGACTATAGAGCAAAGCTATGTGTAATTCATTTTCCTTTACATTGCCATTGATGACCTTGAGTTGATTAACACATTGAAGACATCAATATGATCTATAACCCTATCACCATCCTCCATCTTCATAGCATACAAATCTTCCCCGGGAATATCAAATTCAATAGTGATTTAACCTCATACAACGAACCAAGCTTATCCCAAAGTTTCTTTGTTGTAGTTTTCCCTAACACATTCATTAACATAGAATCAGAGAAATTAAGATCAATCAAGGAAATGGCCTTATCATTAACCGTATGTCAATCCTCTTGCTTCACAATGTCAAGCTTTGTGTCTTTCATGACAAGTTCATTTTCTCTCTTTCAATATGTAGATATTCCATCTTTAACTCCGACAAATTGAAATTGCAGTGATTGAATTTCTCGGTCTTAGAATATCTAGGCACCATTTCTTCTACCACTAATGTCTTCCCATCCTCTCACTAAAGTTGGCTACCTCAAAATCACAATCACAATAACACAACATTGTCTAGTTTGAGCTTAGAGCAATAGTTAGCTTCAAGGGGACACTTTTGTCACCAAGATGAGAAAACTTGGTTCATGGAATATTGGGTTGTTGAGGCCTTGGTTTGAGGTCATGATCAAAGAGCTAGATAGAAGTGCTTGTTTGAGTTAAGGAGCCTGAACTAGACAATGTTGTTTTGCTACAATATTGATTTTGAGGCAGCTAGAAGAAATGGTGTCTAGACATTCGGAGATTGACAAATTCAATGGCCACAACTTCAGTTTGTTGAAGTTGAAGATGGAATATATATGCTTATTGAATGAGAGAAAACAAAAGTCATCATGAAGGACATGAAACCCAACATTGTGCGATGGGAGGATTGGGGAAAGATTATTGATAAAGGCTTTGCTTTGAATGATCTTAATTTATCTAATTTGTGTTAATGAATGTGTCAAAGGAAATTACAACAAAGAAGCTTTGGGATAAGATAACATCATTGTATAATGCTAAATCCATCATGAATTCGATACACCTACGAAAGAAGTTGCATGCTCCAAATATGAAAGATGGTGATAGGGTTATAGATAACCTTAATGACTTCAATGCCTTTGCTTAATCAACTCAAGGCCATCAATAATAGAGTAAAGGAAAATGAGCAATGCATAGCAATGCTCTGTAGTATTTTATATTCTCAGGAGAATCTAATAGTTGCCAACAACAGAGCTACAAAAGTAGAAAATCCCAAGTTTCATCCATGGACAAAGCATGTCAAAGTGAAATTCCACTACATCTGAGGAGTGGTGGAGTCCAATGAGGTAACTATACTCAAGGTTAGGACTCAAGATAATGCAATGCATTTTTTAACTAAGGTAATGGGTGGAAGGAAATTTGCTTAGTGTAGGAGCAAGGTGGGGATTCAAACTTGGTCGATGTAACTATGAAGTGGGATATTGTTAGGATATTGTGAGTTACATCATCTGTGTAATTAGTGATTTACATTTGTATATATAATGTGCAAAGCAATGCCCAGATTACATTTTTTTTAGAAGCATAGTTGTTTCCCAATTGTATTCCTAATCTTAGCAGCACTGTTGTTTCTATGTTTGTACATTCTTTATAAAAGAAAATAAAACAAGATAGAGAATGATATGCCCTTAGAGAATGAAAAACTTCTTTGTTGTTGGTGCGCTCCTCTGCTATGTTGTTCTATTATTTTGATTTTCATTTTTTTGTTGAACATTTATGCATAGTAAACTCTTCTCCATTTGTCGTTGTAGTTTGTTGTCAAGGCTTAACATGTATTTCAAAAATAGATTTTGCATGTTTTGAATGTTGCTAAGTCTGCAATTTTGTATTCCTCTATCACTTTCTCAAAGATATGGAAGGAAACAAAATGATACATATTGTTGTGTTTATGAAAACATATTCAAAAATGGATTAATTCTTTGAAAAATTAATGAAAGCTTGCTTTTGTTTAAAATAAAGGATAGTTGCCTAACAATATTACTTGACTATAATAACAATTGATGATTTATAAGCATTGTATGACATCTTTTGATATATGAGAATTTATTTATTATATTTCACTCATGAGACAAAGTGATTGGTCGATAAAACTATCCATAACAGTTTATTTGAATGGATTAACTAATTTCTCTGGTCAATCACTCGTTATCTTTCAAGATCATTCTAAAAACAACGATGGGCCTTCCATATTAGAAAGGTTCTTCATTACCTTCTAAAATATCTACACACAAGTTTCCTCTGTATACTTGCAAGTGCAATCTAAAAAGTTTTGAAATAATATTAATTGTTTCATATTAGTTAATTTTCAAATGGCAAGAATTAATATAAAAGAGAAAAACTAGACCATTTTAATCACTAATTCCATGTTTTTTAATAAATAAAGGGAAAAAAATCCCTGAGGGTCAGCGCAATCAATTGGTGTCATTGTTTCCAAGACATCATTGGTAATCTAGTGCACTGTGCAAGTCCCCAGTTCGATTCCCACAAAGTCAAGCACACTAAGTCTACACCCCCTGCTTTACACTAGGTAGCATCCACAAAATGAGAGGAAGTGCCCAGAAGTTTCTGAAGTAATTATTTCAAAAGACAAAATAAATGAAAAACTATTGAACATGACAACATTTAAATACTTAGCATACTATTAGAATACAAATCAATATATGATAATTGACCGACCACCTTATTTTAATATGTTTGAATCGTATATTCAAATACACATAAAACATTGGAATTTTTCATATCTTTGTAAACAGTGATAGGTTGTGTAAAAAATGGTTAAGCCATCAAAAATACTAAAAAATGATAATAATTTATAAAATGTAGTTTCTAATAAAAATGGCATTTTCATCTAAGGGCTACCAGGACTACCACTGATCTCTTTAAACTTAAAACATAATATATTAAGAATAATTTATAAAAAATGGCATTTTCATCTAAGGACTACAACTGATCTCTTTAAACTTAGAACATAATATATTAAGATATATATTCATATCCGCGCAGATTTTCCAAGTGACACCTTTTAGTGATAAAGGTGATTCAAACTCTTGATTGGTCTTATTCTAGACCATGTGGGAGATGATAATATATAGGATGAAAATGACTTCAAATTATGGATTGAATAACTATGCCATTTTTTTCAATAGTTTTTATCAATAATTTTTATGATTGAATTTTCTATATTTTTCTAATATGTATTATACTTTAATTTGTTTATGGTTGTTCTTTTTTCAAATTTTCAATTATTTGACAAATATTGAGTATATTATGTTTTGAAAGTGGCTAAATCTTTGTCAAATTTTGCTAGCACGATTGGATTTCGAGGGTTTCGTTCTATAAAGCGGTCAAGGTTTGAAATTCGTGGTAGTCGGGAGGAGACACCCAAAAAAATCCAACCATGTTAAAAATTGGTCTGACCCAAACCGGGTGCGATCCCTGGGTGATTTTGACAGCTTAGATACCCTCGAGTCGCGGTTTCTTAGACCACTGGCTAATCCCGCAGGTAACATACACGCTAACAAACAAACAAAAAAGAAGGTGAATTAATGATATTTTACTCATGGTCTTCTCCCAAAAGAATTGACATGGAGTAGGTCACCAAGAACTTGATTCTATTACACAGGACCAATACAAACCTCCCAAGCGACAGAAAAAATGTACAACCCTAAAAGTATAGAATTACATTTGAGTGAAGAGTCTCACGAGTTCAAAACTAATAATAAACAGGCAATTCTATTATTCACATTGAACATCCTAACATACACAATGGAACTACTACCAGCTTTTTGAATATTCTCAATAATAAATTTTTGAATTCCCCCCCCCAAATACTCGGTGAGTTTTGTAACTCCACATTGCTTGTTCAAAACTAATAATAAACAGGCACTTCTATTATTCACATTGAACATCCTAACATACACAGTGGAACTACTACCAGCTTTTTGAATATTCTCAATAATAAATTTTTGAATTTCCCCCCCCCCAAATACTCGGTGAGTTTTGTAACTCCACATTACTTGCTATAATCTCAATACAGATCTGTCGCCATGTAACAGTTACATTGCCTGAATCTCTGCTTAAGAAAATACACTTTGGATGAGGAAAAAACATAATACTTTTATTAGTTTTGACAAAACTATATAAACATTATTGAACTTGTGACTTTGAAAGTTAAAGCAAAAGCCTGGAATGAAAACATATTGCAAGTACAATTTGAATGTCATGAGATGATTACAATCAGGAACAACTCTTCAAAGAATTGACCTTAAAAGACCAAATCTTCGTCAGATAAGGGTTGATCCCGATGAAGGTAAACACTTTAATTTTCAAATGCAAGAGCAAAAATACATCTTATACCAAATATTTAATGACAATATTGCCAGTTCAAGGATGGCCTTATTTCTCAGAAGATGGATATTTCTATGTAGAAAACTTCTCGAGGGAATTTACATATTATATACTTTCAAAAACAGAAACCAAGATTACAATGATCGAGGTGTTAAAGAGCCTAAATCCCTGTGTCCAACCTAGTAGTTGTTGTGTTTAGGGTCATGTACACACATTTACAAACCGACCACATAAGAATGAAATTGGTGACCATGATATTAACCACCTAATCAAAGCTCATTTTTCCATTTCATAAAGGACAGAAAAACTATTGTGACAGCCTGCCTTTTATTACATATGACAGAACTGGAACTGTCACTCTTTTTGCCTGAGCCCATAAAGCACTAATTTTCTCCATGGCGTCTATAGGGCCGAGATTTTCCCACTTTTCCCATTTTAAGTGATAAAAATAAGATGAAACGATATCCGACAGCTATGACAGCAAGAACAAGTAGGTTTAGCCACTTTGAATTTCTTGTGGTTGAAATATTATATGAATCTCGGAGGGCTTGCCCTCCAGAAAGTAATCCAATCTGACCCACAGGAAAAGATAATCCTATATATTCATTTTCAAGAAGACCCTGTGCACATTATCAAACATTAAAAGCATGAGCATGGATTTTAGAGGCAAACATAGTAGTAAGAAAATAAAGAACACCGAACTTTATGAAAAAAGATTGAAAAGATCCATTCTTGCCTCAATAGCATAGGTATGGAATGCCAAATAAGATAGTGGATACTTCCAGATTGGCCTAGGCAGTTCATCTCTTAGTCTGAAATAACCTGCAACCAACATCATGATACCCTGCAATGCCCATATTATCCAAAAAAACATTTAATAAATTGAAGGGAAAAGAAATTGGTACAAGAAACAGGAATCTAAAATCCTTCAGAGGCACCCTGATCTGAACGAGTTTGTTGCTTACCTGAAGAAACACCATAATCATAATGCCTTTGAATGCTTTTTGTGAGATTGAAGCAAGAACCATCAGCATGCCTTCATTTATTAAAACGCACATGAATATGTTCATCACAAAGTACATGAACAAACTGAAATCTGTTCTCAGACCAAGCAAGAAGTATATAACTGCTGAGCATGAGATGGAAATAAGGAACAAATAAGGAATACTGGAAAATAAATTTCCTAGCAAAAAGGTAACTGCTCCAGTGTGTCCAGCAGCTTTTTCGTGTTTATAGACCTGCACACAGCCCATCAGAATGACAAACTTGATTCACTCCATCTATCGAAGGCTGATACAATCTTGCAAAATGACCAGTTTGCAGAGATGAACATATAAGAGTACTCATAACTAAAGTTGTTTTGTGAAAAGAAAGTCACAAAAGTTCTAGCTACAGTTTTGATAAGTTCTAGCAGAGGGTGCTGAACTCCCAAGCCACAGTGAGAAAAAAATGCCTAATAAGCAGATAATTACTTTTAAGCCCAGAGCTTCGCCAGTTCAAAATAGAAAAATGAGGATATCCACCCCCCAACACACACGCACAAATTAAAGAAGATAAAGATAAAGAAAAAATGATGCTAAATTACGGACTAAAAAATACTTTCAAGGTAACACTGCAGTCATTTTCCTTTGCAGGTGACAAAACAGGGAACTTCATAGAAACCATTTTTTAAATTTTACAAGAAAATGGATATGAAACAGAACTCAAGAGTCAAGAGCTGGGGTTGTAATATATATATGTATTTTCGATCAATCATAGCCTCCAAAATGTGGCTGTTAAGATCTAGTTGTTTATGTGGCTCATATGTTTGTTTCAGATAGAGTCAACTTCACAGTCATCTTCAGATTGAGTTTGGCTGATAAATTTGTTAAGTTTTTACTGTTGTTATTAGGTCATTTCCAAATTACATGAGCATTCAATGCATTTCCAAAACAACAGCATAAAGAGGATCACTGAAAGAAACACAATCACAAGGTATGCAGCGTTTTATCCTGGAAAACCCTCATGTGGGAGAAAACCCAGCAAAAACTTCCTCAATTATAGATTGCCAATACAATGCCAAGACTAAGACCAAAACACCAAAGATAAACCAAGACTGAGCATGCTCCTCTCTTCTCCTTCCTCCTGCAACTGCAACTGCCTTCAAGATATGCGCACTAGATGAGTGAGTGTGAGTGTGTTCAAATGAGGAACCATCCTCACATATAAATACAAGTTGAGGAGGTGCTAGGGTTATGTCTCTTCACTTGGTGGGGCCGACTTCTCCTAGAAGTGGTTAAAACCACTTTATAATTACTAGGGGACGACTTTACAAATACCACTATACAAATGCAGTTTGACCAATCCACAAAAGGGGATTTGATCTTATACAAGACCCGACTTGATCAATCTGCAAAAGGGGATTTGTTCTATTAAATAATAACTCAAATATAATTAGAATATTCTTCGAAGTTACAATATTTCAACACTCCCCCTTAACAAAAAGGGTATTCTAATTACATGACTCAATACAACATCATCAAGAGAAGGAGTGGGAAGTGTTATCGCTCAGTTTGTAGTTTAGGTTATAGGTTAAAGGATAAGGGTCAAACTGGCGTAACAGGGACCTACCCCACCCAATGTCACCACAATGGGGAGGTCCTTTCTATTTAGGGTGGCTAAGCCCAAGGGAGACGTCCCTGGCAATCTGGGGTTTGAAGGGAAAAGGCTCAAAGGAACAAAGCTAGTTACCCCTTCACAGATTATCGCCCAGAAGATAGTCAAGTAAAGAATAACCACAGTAAAGGCACCTTCTTGCGAGACAAGACAATAATGAAACTAATACATGCAACAGTGGTTAATACTCATAAATCAATGACTATCAAGATTAAATGTATATGAGCATATACAGCAGTAAATATTGACGAAGTCAATGTTTGCAATAATGACAATGGCATATAATGTTACTTGTCAATAAACACTGGAATAATATAGCATCTAATGAAAATAATCAATCCTTGAATTAAGTCAATGCATTAAAAGTCATTAATTTCTCATACACAATAGACTGCTGCGTCAATATCCTAAGGATGACGTCAGCTTCTTTTAGGGTTAGTATGATAAGCAATGTAATAGACAAAGAAGGTCAACGTTCTGCTAATTAGCCAATGAAAATTACCAACTCATCAATATCTATCACTAGATGACTAAGCCAACAGTATTTTCTATCAACAATAGCTCAAATAAGGCATGACGTCATCATTTATTGCTAGGTTAGAAGGGTTGTTGCGTCAGGTATGACGTCAGCCCTCGTTAGTGCGTTAGGGTTAGTTAGGGTTTCAAATTTTGAAGGTTTTGAAAGTTGATTTTACACAACAAGCTCAACGTTGGAAAGAAAACCAGTGCCTTGGGGTAATATGGAGTCAAAGTAAGGGCAAAATCTCAGGAGGATCGAAATTTAAAGACTAGAGAGTTAGGTTCTATGGTGCTGCAATGGCAGGGCCCTAGAATCAAAACCCTAAGGGAAGGAGGCTCATTCCGGTGTTGCTTAAGCAAGGCCTCATGCTCCTTCCTCTTTCTCTAAATACTCTTGGCAAAACGGCTAGCTTCAAAATACAAATCTAAGGGAGAAAAGTGTTGCAGGAGCAAGGCTCTTCAAACCCTAGAAGGTTAAAACCCTAGGTATAGAATTAACTAGGCCTAGGATGTCTCCTCTCTTCAACCTATATTTTAATGCTAACTCAGAAAAAGGATGATAAGTGTAGCAACGGCTAGGCTATATCTTCCTTAATCAATGGCTAAAACAAGTTTCTCAAGCATGGGGACATATAGCAAGGACCTACTGTGTTCTTGCTACCTAGGGTTTCAAGATTAAGCAATATAATAGCAATATGATAACAAATGTAAGAGATTAAACCTACAACCATTCATTTAAGAAGTTTTGCATGAGAAATTCACTTACATATCATGAAGAATGCATCATCAAACCCTA
>ML780611.1:509488-533801 GCA_009831015.1 Picea engelmannii | reverse complement strand
TGTGTCCATAAGCTAGCCGTTTTGCCAAAGGAGTCTTAAGGAAAGAAGAGGAAGTTTTAGGCCTAGCCTTAGCTACACCTAAGTAAATCTTTTCTTCTTAGGGTTTTAGGATTTGGTGGCCTTGCCATAGCAACACCATCAAAACCCTAACCCTCTTGTCCTTAAGTTTAAGTTGTCCAAGCCATTAGTCTCACTTCAAATTGACTCCATTAACCCAAGGCACTAGTCTAGAGATACCTTTGAGCTTGTTTATCCTTAAACTCTCTTTCAAAACACCTTTTTATTTGAAACCCTAATTAACCTAGCGTCTAACCCTAGCAACTAGAACTAACTTTAATGAGATGACGTCTTGCTGATTTTGGACTTGTGTTTGGATAGAAAGTTGCGGCTGAGTCATCCTATCATAGCCATAGAGGTTTCATAACTTTTCATTGGTTGAATTAGCTAAAACGTCCACTTCTTGGCTAGCTAACCCTAACCCTACAACAGAAATTATATAGGTGACGTCACATTGTTTTGATCTCTTGTTGGCTTGCAACGTTGTCACTTTTCTCACCTCATTTGATAGACTTTGAGTCATTAATTACATTTGTAAGCATGTTAAAGAAAACGTTCCACTCATTGTCTTCATTTTAATTGATGCTTGACGTCACATCTATAGTAGCAACATTATTTATATGAGCTGATTTGAGATATTTTATTGCATTGTGATATAAATACAAGTTTTGATCTTATACATTGAATGCTCTCATCTCTTGGTGTATTTATTGAAGAAGGAATATAAGTCTTTTCTTTGTATTAGTAATCATTGACTTCGTCAATAATTACACTTGATCATTGCTCATATACATATGTTTGAAGATAGTCATTAATGCTTTGAAGTACTAACCCACTGCAGCACATATTCTAGTTTTATTTGTCTTGTCTCGCAAACAGGTGCCATCCAGTGGAAGATCTCTTTTGACTATCTCATCATTGGCAGTAATCTGAGAAAGGACACTCTTATCCTAAGCCATTACCCCTTTAGCCCTTTCATTAATCAGATTACCTAGGGACGTCTCCCTTGGACCAACCATCCCAAATAGAAAGAGCCCCCCATCGAGGTGACAGTGGGTGGGGAAGCTCCTGTTACGCCGATTTTAAGCCTCGACTCAAGCTACCTAAACCCTACCTACAAACCGTGCGATAACAGGGCCCAGGGAGGCCGCAGGTAGGCTCAGGAAGGGCGCAGGTCCAAGGGGATCTTGGATCATGGATCGATGCCAGTGGCAGAGGACGAGGAGAAAAATGCTCCGAAGGGTGAGCAGAGTTCATAGACTTCCAATGTGGGGAGTCAACCTTCAGATGAGAAGAGGGAGTTAGCCCCTTCAAGTTCTATCAAGAGACCCAGTTAGTATGAACTGACATTGGTGGATGCTCAGGAACATGTGGAGGCTCCTAGGAGCACAGACAGGGAGAGCAGGTTTCAAAATAAGTGTCCATACTTCAGGGCACTAATGTGTAGCATTATTGATTCCGAGACTTCCAATGTTCAGGGAGCAGCAGACCAACACAGTTAGAGGGATTCCAGTGTGCAGGATGATGTGTGCGACATTGTGCCAGGGTCAAAGGGAGAATCAGTTCCAGAGGTGCAGGAAGCCATTCAGAAGTCGTGGGTAGCTGCTAAGGGCCATGGACAGGCCCAGGGAGGTCGCGGGAAGGCCTAGGAAGGTCGCGAGCAAGCTCAGGATCTGTGCTCGAGAGGTGCAAGCAGTCGCTGGAAAATCGTGGGCAGTCGCTAAGGGTCGTGGGCAGGCCTCCGAAGAAGTGTCCATACTTCAGGGCACTAATGTGTAGCATCATCGATTCCGAGACTTCCAATGTTCAGGGAGCAGCAGACCAACAGGGTTGGAGGGATGCTAGTGTGCAGGATAATGTGTGCGACACTGTGCCAAGGTCGGAGGGAGAACCAAATCCATATGGCTCTTCGAGAAGTACCTTCCTCGCTAAGAGGGAGTGTTAATGTTTGTAGCATCAGACAGGTACTTCCACATTGGTTTTGTGTCTAACATGTGGAAGTCGTCATTAATACCTCTCAAGAAGTAGAAAATTCACTTTATTAAAGTAATTATTAAAGTGAATGTCTTTTTATAATCAATTGAGTTTAATTTAATTAAATGCCTAAGTTTTTGGCATTAGTGAATTAAATTAAATCCTAGCCATTGATCTCAAATGTTGGTGAGATCTAATCTCAACCATTGATCACTTTGGAGATCTAGGGTTTTGGATTTAGGGTAAACTCAACATTATAAAAGGCAAATAAGGTGAGATAAGGAGACACACAGAGTGAAATAGTGAGATCTCATTGTATTGGGTGGAGAAGGACTTTCATCCAAGTGTGAGTGGGCAGTGTCTGGGGAAGGGAGAAAGGGGAAGCAAAGGAGTAGCGGCCAGCAAGATCAAAGGACAGATCTTGAGGTGTGATCAATTGTTTTTCTTTTTTGTATTTTTCCTCAAAGGGGCCATTTTCCCAGGACGTGAGCCCAGATTTTATAATAAAATCATCATGGTACTGGTTTTCCCTTGGGGGTTTTTCTAGAGGTATTTACCCAAAAAATATGTGTGCATAATTGTGGTTTCCTGTTTATTGCTTCCGCTGATTTATTTATTTAGATCGTTAAAACTCAGCCGTGTTTTTTATTCAGTAAATCTGCAGTAATAAGTTTATTACGGCAAAGTATTTGCTATGAAAGGTGGGTGAAATTTAACACTTACAGCAACAATGTCAGATCTAAGTTTTGCAGTGAGCTATATTTTGAGGTTTATGGCAACTTCAAAGGATGAATATTGGAGGTCAGCCAAGAAGGTTTTGAGGTATGCATGGTGAAGTTTGAGTATGTCATATTATATGGTAGAGGGGAGGATTTCCAGTTGACAGGTTTCATAGATTTCAATTGGACAGGTTCGTTGATGACAAGAAATATCTTACACCTATAGGTTATGTTTTTACTCAAGATTCATGTGCAATTTCTAGGCTAAGTAAAAAGCAACAAATTGTGGCACTCACATCCCCTAAATCAGAATATAGGGAAGCAGTGAACACAATTTGTTAGGCAGTGTAGTTGTAGAGAATACTTGTTGATTTGCAATCAGAAAAGACTAGCACAATTGTACTTTTTTTATGACAATCAAAGTGTGTTGAAGTTGGCAAGAAATCCAACATTTCATGACCGCAGACAAAGCATGTGGAGTTCCATTGTCATTATATTCGATAGCTTGGACGGAGTGGAGATATAGAGCTGCAATATTGCACAACTTAGACACAGATTGTGGACATTTTCACCAAGCCTCTCGATCCAGATAAGTTTGTAAAGTTTTAATTCACTCAATATTCAATCAATACAAGACAATACATAATTTTTGTTCATGGTACACATTAATATATTAATACTACTATTCAACCCCTGGGATTGAAATCAACCCCAACTCTCAACTAATGGAACATATTTATCACTAAATAATATAAGAGAAGAAATCAACTACTGATGCTGATTGTAACATTCTCAAAATGCAAAGGCAAGATAGCTAAAATAGTAGGTATTCGCTTATCTCAAAAATTTATGATCAATGAAAAAGCTACATTTGCATGTTTGCTGCATCTTGAAGATGAATGATAACACTAATAACAAGTGTTCCCTTGTATTTACCTTAATTTCCTTGATATGAGAAGGAAAGCCCCCAATACTCATAAAAGATGTGAAAGCTACTAAAATGAAAATGGCAGCAACTCTTACCTGCAAAGTAAACTCTTAGTTAGTTAACCAGAAAAAAATCTGCACATAAGTTTCAACATTGAATTTATGTGGTGCCATTCTCCCATAGGAATGAATACTATAATTCGCATCACAAACAGGCACAAAAACAGCATCTATACGAAAAATTCCATCCTGATAATTATTTGGACTATGTATAATACATCCACGATGTTTTTTGATTCGTGATCATATATCAGAAGTAATTGATTTAGTAAGTCTATGTGATGAGTGAGATACCTAAGGGTGTAATTCCCTCTTAAAAATTAATGGATTGGATACCCAAGTATGTAGACAAGGATGTGATGCCCCTCCACAATTAAAAGCTGAGATGCACAAGTTGTAAAGCTACGTTTTGGTAGAGATTTGTGGGTACAATGTGAAAATCTCACATTGATGCCCATTGGAAGCTTGATCATGGTGTAACTCCGTGTGCTAAGAGAATCTTGCAATTATCAAGATGAGACATTCAGCCTTAGTGGAACTTTGTGAGGTCATCTTGCTAACCTACAAGGTAGAATAATGTAGCTATTTTGGGTATGATTCCTTGCATTCGGGTCACCTAAAGAGGCGTTCCTGAAACTCCTTTGACAAGCAAAGAAATTAAGATGCCCAACCTTGGTACTACTTCAAGACTTCAAGTGATTCTTTATATGTGATTGCATGTGATTTATCATATTGGTATCATGGTGTGACTCGAATGGTGGGACAATTCTCAAACTGATTCTCTTCCCTATACATATTCCTTACACTTTTATACCAGTAGGTGACCCATTAATTCCATCTTTCGTGACCTGCTAGAAGTTGGGCCTAAAATTCCTAAGGGAATGTCAAATTAAATAGGATGTAAGAACTTAGTTGTTAAGAAATTCAATTGCCCAACCCTACTAGCCAAAAATCGGTCTTATGGGCACTAACCACAGCAAGGAAGCATTCTTGTGGCCAAATGGGTGGTGTGTTGTCTTAAGGATTTCAACACGTTGGCAGGTTTTGTTTTGGCATCGAGTGACCACTGCACACCATAGAGGTCGAGTTCAAGGGGCTTTTGGTTTATGTGATATCATTTCTTCCCCCACTTATTTCAAACGTTAGGCTCTCTCATCTTCAGAAACATTTGGACAACAACAAAATTTGTCATAAGATTGTTTCATTGGCATTGGGAGGGTAGCTAGGCAAGGTGGTATTTAGCCTATCGACCCATTTGAATTTGGAAAACTCAATACTCTTGTGTTGTTTAGTTGCCTCAATTTCAAGCTTGTCGCTTGAGCCGAAAGGGAATCTTCTTCTAAGACAATTTATGGGAATTTGCAATGAAGAATTTGATAAACTTGTGCAAGAAAAGCAATACTAATAGAATCTAATGTTAATTTTGTAGCTTGGAAGGTGTCTTAGCATTGGCCTAAGTGTCCAGGCACGCTGAAGAACAATAAATTAATACCCACATCAGCATTTTATTTTATCCTAAATTTTGACTTAGGAAAAGCATAAAAATTATGTAAATAATTTTTGTTGGCTTTTAACTCAGATTTCTAAAGTTGCTGACTTTGGAAATTAAATTTTCACTTAAGTGAACTTTCTAATTTCTTCTAGAAAGTTCATGAAGGGGGAAAGAGTGAAATGGAAAAGAAAAAAGGAGGATGAGGGTGAGGACACAAACACACTCATTGAACTGAGAAGAAGAGGGCGACTTAGTTGTTGGGAGAGTGGTTGAAGTCGTGCAGGGCGTACAACAGAGAAGAGGGCTGAGTTGAGGGCCGTACGATAGCTGTGAGGGAGGCCGTACAAGCCGTACAATAGCAGCAACAAGCAGGCTGAGTTGCAGGCTGTATGCAACAAGAGGAGGCAGGTCGTACTAGGTCATACAACGCACCAGAAGAAGGACGAGTTTACACAGGCCTTACAAGCCGATTTTTGGAGGCCGTATTGGGTCGATCTCAGCAAGCCGTACAAGCCGAACTTGCTTGGGCCAAACAAGCCGTACAACTAGGTCGTACAACACAAATTTGGATGGGTTGTACAACCAGGAAGAAGGCAAAAAATCTGTAAGAAATTTCAGAGCTATTGCTAGTGTAAATTTTTATTCCTCTAACGCCAATAAAGCCCCTCTTTGTTGGTTTTCCGCACACTTGGGTTTCCAGGGTAAAATTTATGGTGTATGAGTTTATGTGCTTGGTTTACAGTTTATTTTCTGTTATGCATTAGAGGTTAAAATCAGTTGTATTTTCTGTGTATGAATTTTTCAGATTGCTATTATATTTCTGAGTTAGAATTTATTGGCACTTAAAATCTGCATGCTAGATTTATAAAAATTAACATGGTATCAGAGCTCAGTCTTTGAATACAGAAGCCAAGTGTGATTTACAGGAGTTAAACCAACAGAGAGGTCGAACTGCCAAGGAGGGCGAGTGAGCTAGGGCAGCAGATAAGATGGCTAATGTAGGGTTGAGGTTCGAGGATAGATTGGAGGACGCTTCTAACCTGAGTCCATGGAGAGAACAAGTAGATCTCATGCTAGAGGAGCAGGGGTTATAGGAGTTCGTTGAGGGAACCATAGTGCCCCTAGTTGATCCATCACAGCTTGTGGCTCATACCAGAAGGGATGTGAAGGCAAGGAGAATTATCATGGATGTGAGCACTTGTGCTAGGAGGCTTGGTGATTTCAGCAAAGGGAAATTCTGCAATGGTGGTAAATCTGGCCTAGGAGAGAGGAAGCCGCAGAGAGAGAATTTTACGGAGGTGTCCGTACAAGTTTTATGTACTTGTATGCGGATTGCAGTGGGAGGAATTGCATATATACACGGGTTGCAAAGAGCACATGTTATGAACATAAATATACATATAAAATAGATATTCATAACATACTAATTAATTAATAAATAATAACTATTAATAATGAAAGGACATGACTATTGGTTAAGGGAACCCCTGCGTGGGTATATAAACGAGCCCTCATTCTCAATTGTAATTATCTCATATCATCTCATCTATTCATATTTTATATATTATTTACAGTCCTATATGGATCACTTTGTTATATTCCAAGTATTTTGAACAATTCTTGTGTGAGCGAACTTTGTTCATCTCATTTGGTATCAGAGCTTTGTTTTTCTGATCCCGTCCTTTGGCCAGTATCTTTATCAGACCTTGTCTGATCCGGCTTTTAGCCAACCCCATCATTTCAGAGTTTCTCTATGAAAATTGGTCTTTGACCACCAATCAGGCCTTTGGCCATCAGAAAAAATAAATAAATAAAAAATAAATTAAAATTAAAAAAGAAAAAATAAGAGTATATGTGAAAATTGACAGACTTCATCTAGAGTACCATCAGGGTAAAACAAGGGTGCCCTCTCGCCGACACTCTTTTGGATTTATATTGATGAGCTAGAGTCCTACCTGTTATCACAAGAATTTGCAGCATATCTCATTGGAATCAGACAGTGATTCAGATCTGACCTCAGGAGCATCTTGTTGTAAATCATGTGGCATTATGCCCATGATTTCCAAAGGGAAACGAAAATGTTTGGGTTTGCACAGTCAAACCACCCTCAAATCGAATAAAGTTGAGCCACCTATTGCGCCTGTATTGGCCACAAAAGAAGATTTGCATGGCCTCGAGGCGTTAGGATTGACCCGAAGAAAGTCGTTGGTGTCGCCTGGAGTATTCATGGATGTCAGGCCCCATTCTGATCCCAATGAAGGCAGTTATTGAAACTGAGGGAGGTGGCTGAAACCTCGTCTCAGCACATAAATGGAAAGCCAGAAAGACTGGCAGATTTAGAGCTCGCGTCTAACAACAGAAGACTGTCTGCACAATCTGACAGAGCAGACGCTGACTGAAAACTTTGAATGCAGCAATCCGATCACACTCCTGATGGTTGCAGCAATTTTGCTTATATATAGGCAGTTTTGATATTTTGTAATGGTCGATGGTTGAGCAGTGCTCCCATATTGTAACTTTTGATGAAGAACACTGGTTCTCTGGTTATGTATTTGTTTTTTAGACATCTTGGTTAATCTAAGTCAGCTTTCTTACTCCATCTTATTTGCCTCTGATACTGAGAGAGTTCATGAATGGTTGATTCACATGGATTGTTGTAACTGTATTATGATGAATGTTTGATTATAGTGTTGTTATAATTTCTTTCAGTTTCTTTGAGATTTGAATTCAAGAGGATCTTGTGTTTAAGTTTTTCCTCCTTAGGCTGTTGGAAGACCTGATGTCCACAACAGACCTCTACACTCTCCTCACCAAAGTCTTCCTCCTATTCACCTTTACTCCAACTTACTGACTGAAGTTGATACAAGACCTCAATTGCTTGTGCATGCCATCCCAGATTTTATGAGTTAGAACGTTATTATTTCGAGTCTTATCCATTTGACCCCCTTAAAACTCATTTACATTTACTGTATAAACTGATCGGTACTGGGTTTATCCTCATTATAGTCTGAGGGTGATTCCTAGTGCTAACATAAATGGCATCGTTGTTAGGGATGGATTTGAGCAGATTGAAGAGCTCCCTGGGAAGAACGACATAGATCCAACTCTTGATGGTAGACAAGAGAGGGATACAGAAAATTGACTATAATCATCTACCTGGCGACTCCACAATCAGAGACTCCATTGGGGAGGATCCTACTGACATAAAGATGAAGGGAATGACTAGGTATCAGCTTATGAGCTTTCTTCATGAACTTTTTTTATTCTTTATCAGCTCATTTTTGTTTTTCCCTTCACATATAAAGAGGATCATATTGTGTTTTGTTTATTCGGTCGATCACCAACCTTCCTTTATATATATACATCCTTGGAAGAAGAAGACCAGCTTTATGCATGTGTTGTAGATGCTTATATTATATCCTCAGCTCAGCCTACCCATAAAGATGAGCTTCATATTGAAACCCCTCCTGAACTCAATCACCCTTGCAGCCCTGAGGAGGTTGAAACTGATCCACAACCTCCTCAAATCTCATCACATCCTGCTGTTACTATTAAGCCTTGCCATCAATGTGATAAGCCTCATATTTAGCCCACTAGTTTTCAAACTAGAATCAAAGACAAGTTGTTTAAACCTTTAAAGCTTCTATATCATCTTCATCCTTATCCTCCTGATTTCTTTAAGTACTTTGCCCATTTTTCTGGAGAGGATTATGTTACAGCTGTGAGGCATGTGGAGGCTTTCGAGAACTTTATTGATCAGTTTGAGGTAATTTATGAGGATGTTACCATGAGGTTGTTTTCCAAATCCTTGTTAGGAGATGTTGGTGTATGGTTTAAGGGTTTGGGAGCTGACTCCATTGGTTCCTGGGTTGAATTATGCAATACATTTTTAAGGTATTGGGATGAGAACAAGTCATTTGATCAATACCTACATTAGTTCACTATTTTGAGAAGGGGAAAAAGGGAAGTTTTGTCTTCTTTTAATCGAAGGTTTCATAGCTTGTATTGCAACCTGCCCCTAGAAATTAAACCTTTTGAGACTGCTGCCATGGTGTATTACATAGTGTCTTAGCACTCTGACCTTGTTTTTTATCTTAGGGAAAGAAAATCTACATCTTTATCACAGTTGTTCATGGATGCTGAGGAAGTGGAGGAGAACCTCCGAGCTTGTTCAGGATTCAAGGTTAGTATCATATCAACTCTGAACATGAGGGGGGTTTTACTTGTTGTCCCTATGAAGGAAAGACTGTGGATGATTTTGTCTTCGAAGCAAGTATCAATGAGCAGCCCTGTCTTGATGAAAATCATGTGTATGAACAGCTGGAAGCAGCAGTTACTACTATTCCTGAAATGGATATTTTTAACAGTTATATTCTTGATGAAATTATTGTTTTAAAGGTTGATCATAGATGTGAAGGGAAGCCCATTTTTGATAAATATTCTAGTGATGATGAGCAGCAAGCTTATCTTATATTTGATCACTATGAAGACAGTAAGGATGATGCAGAGGTTGGCCTTGTCATAGAAGACATAACCCGAAGTTTTGATCAGGAGCAGCCCTTAGTTGAGGCAAGTGAAGAGATCGTTTATTCGCAGCCCGAAATAAATCCACAGTCATCAGTCGATCAGCAGCCACCTACGTCCATCCTTCTTCCACTTGTACCTACAGTTCACAGTAAGCAGTTATTTGACCCACAGATGCCTGTGGCTATCATTCAATCAAGTGTGCCTGTAGAGGACATCAAGCAAGTTGTCAGCAGTTTTGAAACAGTGAAGGTAACCTTTCATAAGTTAATCATGTGTTGCCTTCAGTTTCATGACCCTGTCGATGAATACATAAAGTTGCACTTTTCAAATGCTTTGGAGCATGCAGGCTTGATCTTTTTCTCAGCATTTGAAGGTAATATGGGTGATCATAAGAATGAAATTAGCCAGCTATCATGCTTTCCTTGTTTCTTATGGATCATTTGCGGTGAAGCGAAGGATTCAGTTATCAAACAGTTTGAATGGCTATGGTGGAAGTTTGCCTTCACCTAGCCCATTGTAAAAGTCAGTTAGTTTAGGTTTTGTACATAAATAAGCTCCCTCGGGATTAGGTGTCTTTATTTTTTATTTTAAAATAGAATAGTTTAAGTTCTCAGTCTGTTGCCTTCAGCAGGATGTTTTCTGAGCATGACTCCATAGCCCAACAGCTAAGGCACTAGAACTACTTGTTCTTGGCAGCTCGCAAGGAGCATGCCATCCCCTGTGGAGCCAGATGTTATCACAAGAATTTGCAGCATATCTCATTGGAATCAGACAATGATTCAGATATGACCTCAGGAGCATCTTGTTGTAAATCATGTGGCATTCTGCCCATGATTTCCAAAGGGAAACGAAAATGTTTGGGTTTGCACAGTCAAACCACCCTCAGATGAAATTTAGTCGAGCCACATGCTGCGCCCATATTGGCCATAGAAGAAGATTTGCATGGCCTCGAGGCGTCAGGATTGACTCGAAGAAAGTCGTTGGTGTCGCCTGGAGTATTCATGGATGTCAAGCCCCGTTCTGATCCCGATGAAGGCAGTTATTGAAACTGAGGGAGGTGGTTGAAACCTCGTCTCAACACATAAATGGAAAGCCAGAAAGACTAGCAGATTTAGAGCTCGCGTCTGACAACAGAAGATTGTCTGCACAGTCTGACAAAGTAGACGTCAACTGAAAACTTCGAATGCAACAATCCGATCACACTCCTGATGGTTGCAGCAGTCCTCCTTATATATAGGCAATTTTGATATTTTGTAATGGTCAATGGTTGAGCAGTGCTCCCATATTGTAACTTTTGATGAAGAACACTGGTTCTCTGGTTATGTATTTGTTTTTGAGACATCTTGGTTAATCTAAGTCAGCCTTCTTACTCAATCTTATTTGCCTATGATGCTAAGAGAGTTCATGAATGACTGATTCACATGGATTGTTGTAACTGTATTATGATGAATGTTTGATTATAGTGTTGTTATAATTTCTTTCAATTTCTTTGAGATTTGAATTCAAGAGGATCTTGTGTTTAAGTTTTTCCTCCTTAGGTTGCTGGAAGACTTGATGTCCACAGCAGACCTCTACACTCTCCTCACCAAATTCTTACTCCTATTCACCTTTACTCCAACTTACTGACTGAAGTTGATACAAGACCTCAATTGCTTGTGCATGCCATCCCAGATTTTTTGAGTTAGAACGTTATTATCTCGAGTCTTATCCATTTGACCCCCTTAAAACTCATTTACATTTACTGTATAAACTGATGGGTACTGGGCTTATCCTCATTACAGTCTGAGGGTGATTCCTAGTGCTAACACTACCTACATGAGCATATCTAGGAGGGGGATGGTTGCCTTCTACATCAGGTGTTGATCTCCCTGCTCTTATTCGTCGATGACATGGTTTTGATGGCCTCCACTCCTAAGGGCCTACAAAGACAGATCGATGCACTAGCCAACTTTTTGTGACCTTCGACAACTAACGGTCAACCTGGGTAAAACCAAGGTTTTGATCTTCAATGCATCGAAGAGATCCCTTACATACTTACATTTCCATTACAGTGGGGTAGAGAATGAGATCACCACAACATACACTTATCTACGAGTACAGTTCACGAGGCCCCATTTCAGCATGCGGCAGGCCCTTTTGCCAAGGATCAGTAAAGGGTACGACTCCCTGGCCCTCATCAAGAGACAGTGCTTCTTGGGTCAGTTTCAAGACATCTCGTCCAAACTCTACCTCATGGAGGCAATTATCAGACCCATAGTTCTCTATGGCTCTGAGATCTGGGGGTCGAGCTTGTTACAGACAGATTGGGCCAAGTCGGAGGTGGTCCAGACCCTACTTCTCAAGCATATCATTCGTTGCAAGCGGATGGTTTCACAACCCATTATTCAAGAAAAGTTTGGCATCCACCCATTCCACCTTGAGGTCATTTTTCGCCTGGTCTCTTTTCGTTGATTTAGATCTTTCAGTGACTCTACCATCGGGAGAGAGCGGTATCCGTACCTAGCTCTTTGCTCCTCGAAGGCTCTTGCTTTGGCTCCCCCCTCAAGCCGTGTACATGGTTGGTTCTCAAAGGCATCTTGACTTCTCCAGTCGATGACTATCTCCCCAGAGCACCTTCCCTCATAAAGTTTCTCCCCTGATGCACCACACCATCTCTTGCCAACTAGACAGGTACTGAATCAGGCTACCAGAGAAGACATCTACAGACTCTACACTCAAGTCACTTGGACATCGCCTTCGACAAACCTGGGCCCGAAGATATCTTTCTATCTAGAGCACTTTTTGGAGCTACGGAATGGCATTGTCGTCTGCCCCCCTTATACACACAGAAATTGGATGCACTCACTCAAGATCCCTTTGGGTCAGCTCCGGGTCGGATCCCATCGGCTCTGGATTGAAACAGACCACCATATACCACAGTCCGATAGGATCTGCCAGATGTGCCACTTATAGGAGCTAGAGACAGAGATGCACCTTAGCTTTAGGTGCTCTATATATTATGAGATCAGAGGATGCTACCATTGCCTATATAGGGACTCAGGGGGCTCACTCTCTACTTTCTTCCAGTACCAAGACCAGAGATGCCTAGCCCTCTTCATCGGGGAGATATTCTGCCACAGATCTCAGTTCTTGCACACCATGCCTCGCATTGGGATGACCAGGACGATCACCTCATATTCTCGTGTTGACCCATCAGATCGGAGCAACAAGTGGAGGGTTGAGTCCCAAAGTACACTAGACAGTAGACTGGTGAGACCTCGTGTCTCTCTTCAGCCTCTCCCTCGAGGAGACAAATCATCATCAATGAGACCGATTCAGAGGTGCCATACGGCACATCAGTCCATACATCCTCAGAGAATTAGAGGGATTAGCTCCAGACAGATCCAGAGCAGGGCGCCTCCCATCCGTTGGACCACCTCCCAGTTTCAGACGAGCTACCAGAGTTCTATCCAAAGTTTCTTTCTTTAGGCCTCGGATGCTAGGAGTATCCCCCGCTCCTACATCCCCCCCAGGATCATACAACCGAACCTCCCGATAGTCCCTAAGGACTTCGAAAGTGAGTCAGTGCCTAGTTCGCCCCCCTCGCTCTCGACCATCCAAACCGAGAGACCTTGACAACCTCATCATTAGACCTCTCTCTCACTCTCTCTCTTTCTCTCTCTCTTATCATGGTTATATACTTTCTAAAACTACTTGACTTTAGATTTCTTTCTTTCTTTATGTTATTTTCAGCATTATCTAGGAGTTGTGATTGCACTCCCACATTGTACTCATATTTGTTGTAGTTCTCAGTCCCATTGACCTACTTTTGCGGTCATTTGTTGGACATTAATAAAATTATCTTATCTTATCTTATCTTATCTTATTGACCTCTTATATGTTAGTTCTCATTCATTTCCCATGTAGGCCCATTACCAGGCCAACCTACCATTATATATACATTTGACCCCTTATATACCCCCATTAGGGTCTTACATTCTAAATCTATGATTTAATTGTGAACCAAAGACATTATAGAATACTCCATATGTATTGGCGTAAGTGGTATGATATAACAATTCCTTTTGTTAATCTGACAATGAAACTAGTTTCATAGGCCTATTGGAGAGTTTGTATAGATTTTTGTTCTCTATAATACTATAAATAATTACAAATTCCAAAACAAACAATTTGCAAACAAGCTAGGCTTCTCCATCTACCTAGTAGCGTATGCCAAAAAATTAGAGAATGCATTCTAAATTCAAATACGACTTAGTACTTTGCACTCAATAGTTCTCCAATAATGAAATTCATCTAACATGCACAAAAGTATGTACTACATTTGAACCAAATTTCATGTATATAAAGATCTATAGATGATTTCTAGCAATTTAAGGTAGAATGCATTCTCAATTTATTTATTATTAAGAGCTCTTGTTTGAAATACAAAAGTAACATTACCTCCACCTACCCTTACTGAGTACAGTGTATGGCCTAAATGTGAAAAAATTGTCCCAATGCAGATCATAAGCAACATATACAAGACTAGTCGAAGCCAAAAGTATCCAAAATCTCTCGACATGTTCAAAAATGACCTCCGGGTCAGGATTAAAACACGTTTACAGGCATTTGCATGCCCATTGCTCTTAACCATTGGACCTGGCTGCAACATGAAGAGTAACATTAGATGCATTATCTTGGTAGTTACTGGGAATGCAACTGTCAACATATAAGTCATAAAATCTATCTCATAAGATATACATCTAAGGAAAATATATAAAAGAAATGCCTCAAGAATAAGAAAAAAAACACAAATGTTGATAAAATGATGACATTCATGACTACACTTGTTGCTTTAGGCTTGAAATATAGGATATAAAACCAAAAACAGCTAAAACTATGCATGTTTACTGGAATGCCCTCTACAAACAAGTTTAAACATAGTAACTACCCCTAGGTTACAATAAAACTCCACAAATGCTACATTCCAAATAAGTCTCATAAAATGGCTTTAATATTGACTGAAATGTACGGATCAATTCCTTCCAGGCTAACATTAAACAAACAATATTGTATAACTTCAAACCAAGTTAACTTTCCAACCATTACCTATGCCCTTAAATCAAGTTCAAAACGGTCGTAACACTAATAGATGTGTAGGGGTCGCTAAATCCATCATGGAAAACCTCCATCTATCCATCCAATGCTTTAACATGATCTTCTCAGGACTTAGGGAATTCACCTTAGTTAAGTGAATAGTTAAAGTGAATGACCTTTTAGAATTAATGGGGATTAATTAAGTTAAATGCCTAAGTTTTTGGTATTAGTAATCAAGTGACTTAAATTAAGTCCTAGCCATTGGATCTAAAAGTGAAGGTGAGATTAGATCTCAGCCTTTGATCACTTTGGAGATCTAGGGTTTTGGTTAGTGATTGATTTGGTCAAATCTCAAGATTATAAAAGGAAACCTAAGTGAGAGGAGGAGAAACAGTGATGGCACACAAAGAGTGAGTAAACATTCAGGTGTGTAGGGGTAGGGACCGAGGAAAGGGTGCAAAGGGACAGCAAGGGATATAGTAGCCAACCAGCAAGATCGAAGGATTGATATTGAGGTTTGTAGGGCTTGGCTATTTTCTGATTTGTTTTTCCTCTGAAGGGCCATTATCCTAGGACAGGGGCCCTGATTTTATAGCAATAAAATCATCACATATATGGTTTTCCCGCAAGGGTTTTTCCAAGGGTATTTACCCAGATATCTTGTGCAAATGTGTTTGGTTTCCATTTAATGCTTCCGCTGAATTTATCGTTAATAACCTAGTTGTACTATTATTCAGTAAGTGTGTTTTGCTCGGCATTAATGGTCGGGTGCTAGGTTAAGAGAAATTAACACTCCATGCAATATTGCTGATCTTTAAGAGGGTTGAAACAATGAACAATGCAAGGATACCACAAAATATATGGGAAGTACTCATCATCAATCATCCCCCTTGCATATTAGTAGCACTATCTATTATAACTTGAACCACATTTCCCCTCCCCACCTTCTCAATTGACTCCTTAAAGAGACTTGTCAAAAACAAACCATCATTGACCTTCCTAGTAGTGTCATGACATTTTAGAAACATCACCCCCACAAGCTAGAGATCAATATGTTTATGAGAGATCACTAATTGATATTCATCCAACCATCTAACCCAATACAAACCCCAAAATCCCTCCCACTATCTCTAATGTGATGACATCTCACTTCAATGTGAGCATTTTCTTCAACCAATACTATTGTCCTCATTGATTTCAAAGTTAGGGGTGTGTATCATTATGGGCCATGGTTTATCAAATTACTAGCCATCTCCTTCCAACAAGAAAATCTACATATACTTAACGGAATCCCATTTGATAAGAAAAATTTCTTCATCGGCACATCAATGTTATGCCTTATTTGTGTTGAAGCTTTTGTAGCTTCGCGAGGTATTCCCACAAGAGGCCATGGTGTCAAGCATGTGGGAATCTTTGTTGGCACCAGATCAGCCTTTCATTTCAGTGAAATCAGCCTTCTTTGTGTTGAAGCTTTTGTAGCTTCGAGAGGTATTCCCACAAGAGGCTATGGTGTCAGGCATGTGGGAATCTTTGTTGGCACCAAATCAATCTTTCATTTCAGTGAAATCAACCTTGGAATGAGGCTAGGGCCTCATGGGAAAGTTGTTGGACTTTGTGGGTTTGTGTTGGGGTTTCACACCCACAAAGAGGAATAAAATATTCTAATTAATGGTGAGTTTAGAAGGGGTTCCTAAACTCACTCATTAGACTCCTATATAAGGAGAGGAGAGATTGTGACAAATCTCATGGTGACATAATAGAGTTAGCATAAGTGAGTAAACACTTGTGTTAGTAGGCATGGTGATTTTATAGCTGTAGGAATTGGCGGTACTACAGTTGCAGGTGGTAGTTTGTTTGCTGTAGGAAGTGGTGATTTTGCAACCGCAAGTGGCAGTTCGATTACTGCAGGAAGTGACGACTCTGTAGCCGCAAGTGGCAGCTCAGTTGTTGCAGGAAGTGACGATTCTGCAGCCGCAGGTGGCAACCCGGTTGCTACAGGAAGTGGCGATTCTGCAGTCGCAGGTGGCATCTTGGTTGCTACAAAAAGTGGTGATTTTGCAGCCGCGGGTGGCAACTCAATTGTTGTAGGAAGTTGCAATTCCGTAGCCACAGGTGGTAGCTCCGTTGTTGTGGGAAGTGGCAATTCTGCAGCCATAGGTGGTAACTCGATTGCTACAGGAAGTGGCGATTTTGCAACCGCAGGTGGCAGCTCGATTGTTGCAAGAAGTGGCGATTCTGCAGCAGGTGGCAGCTCGGTTGTTACAGGAAGTGGTGATTCTGCAGCCGCAGGTGGCAGTTCGATTGCTACAGGAAGTGGTGATTCTGTAGCCGCAGGTGGTAGTTCGGTTGCTACAGGAAGTGATGATTTTGTAGCTGCAGGTGGTAGTTCAGTAGCTGCAGGTATTGGCAGCTGCAACAAATTTTGATGAGATTGGTTTGATGATTTGTGGTTTTTAGAGGACAAGGTTGTCCTCGGTTTTTGGTAAATTTGTATCAGCTAGAAGGACTAGTTCTACCCTCATAATTTTTTAATTTGACAAAAGTTACAGAACAGAAATTTTGTGTCTCATGTGTATTGATGATTCATCTCTGATCTTGATTGTTTCCGCTGCTATAATTTTCAGCCAATAATTTCAGTGATAACAGCTAGGGTTTACTGTTGAATCACTAGGAAGTAATTTTCAGATCTGAAATTAGTCACATAAGGTTGCATGTGAAAAATTGACACTTTGTACATCATGTTACCTCCCTAATTGCACTAGGAAGGACTGACGATGATCCGCAAACATTGAACAAGGCATTTGTTCAATCTCAGAATCCAAAAGTCCAGTCGGGCTCTATTGCCCCTTAATTTTTCTTCTTCTTCTTCTTATATATGCATGATCCATACCCCTATGGGGGAATTGTAATAAAATGAGTTAGCATGAGGTCTTTTGTATGTAAAAGACTCATCTCCCCAAGACTTGCTCATTAGTGCATTAGTCTAGAGTGTTTTTTCACTTGGTTAATTATTCCTTTCTTTTCAGCGATTTATAATTTTCTAAGTTTTTTCACTCATTCCTCCAAAGCTAGAGTATGTCAGAATGGTTAGGCCTTGATGTGTTATGTCTTAGTCTAGTGTCTAATGTTTATTACCATGCTAATCATTTACCCAGAGTCTTATGAACACGCATTAGGTACCTCTAGGATTTTTTAATTGTTTTAATAAAATGTAAAATTCTCATAAAATGGGATTTTACCTTGTAAATTATTGTAAATATTAAAAAAATTGTACTAGGATGTGTTATATGCCTTGGGGGGTATTATTTTCTAACCTAGAATACCCCTTTTACCCATGTACCCCCTTTTCGAGAGAAATAATTGACTTTTTCTCATCAAAAATCAATTTTACTCGAAAAATGTGAATAGAAGGTGAATAAATCAGCTCCCTATTTTTAAGGAAACTTGTCTAGGACATGTTTTTGGCTTGTCTTCAGTACACTTAGCCTCACTGGCTATTAGTGGCAATTGATGACAAGTAAGAGGGATTTAAGTGAGTTGTTAAGTGGACTTGGTGGAGATCCCAAGGAGAGGTACGCCCTCTCTCTTGGGAGGTGGCGCACTCTCCTTGTGGGCACCAATCCCAAGAAGGAGCGCACCCACTCTTGAGATAGGTGGCACCTTCTCTCTTCACTTTTCTTCAATCTTGGTGAGTTCTCTTGAGTGTGTAGGAGATGTGGCCTTAATCCATCCCTCCATTTGGATCATTCACATTGGGATGTGCACCCTCCATCCTTGGGAAGTGCACCCCTCTTCTCTATAAAAGCAAGTCGACCTCTCCCTTGTTGGGTAATGAGAGTTTGGGCTTGGCTTGGCATTGTACTTTGTATTGTAATACTTTTTCATTGAAATAGAGAAGACTTTGGAGGTCAAGAAGGTGGCTTGCATTACTTGTGTGGATGATTGATGTCTTGTGCTAAATATATGAGGTAATCTTAGTTTAGTTTCTTGCATTTTATTAGTTAATTTGGACTTTGAAGGGGTGTTATCACCCAGTAGGATAGGATTCATTAAGCTAGTTTGCTTCTTAGATCCTATTGTTTGTCTATATTAGAGATATTTGATTTGCATGTGTATTTTGTTTAATTATCATGCTATCCAAGTCTCTTGTGTAGGTGACACCATATTTAACGGTTTTGTGCAAGTTTTCTAAACTTTACAAGTCCGCATGCTTGGAGAAGTAGGTGGACTAGATTGTACCTTCTACATGCTCCAAGCCTCGTGAGAACGTAGTCCCTCAGTGCCCAAGGATTTCGAAACTTCAAGCTTCTCTCTCTCTTTCATAAAAATCATTTTTTCTTGGTTCTTTCCTTTTGCATGCAAGTAGATCCAATTTCTAATTATAAATTTTACATAGATCTTTACTTAGGCATGCATGCATGCATAGATCTAGATTGCATGTTTAAATTTACTATCATTTAAGCTAGATCTAGCATAAAAAGTCTTCTTTTAGCAATAGTTTCATAGCTAAATCTCAAAGCTAAAAGGTAGATCAGTTCTAAAGCTTTAAATTCTTTATTTGGCAAATTTTCGTGCCCATTTGCTTGCTGTCCAAAAAGAAAGCAAAAGCCACTAAGAGAGTTAGCTTTCTTGTTTGTTTTCTTAGTCAATTTTACTAACTTTCCATAAGCTTTCACTTCGTAATTTTTGTGCAAATTCTAACACCTTTTACAAGCTATCCCAAAGTCATTTTGGGCATCTTTCTATCATATTAGCTTGATGTTTTTGCAGGTTTAATGAACAGCCAAGAGGAAGTGCTGCCCAAATTTCGAGGATCTGGAGCATCCAGGGCCCCTTAAGGCACCTAGTCTTCCTCCTAATCTAATTCTCCTATCAATTTTTGTAAGTTTGTTGGTTCCTGAGCTATAAAAGGACCACAAACACTTCTAATAAAGATGGTAACTTGAAAGAAGTAGTGGGATAACCCACTACCCCCCTCATCCCCCCTACCCCGGGGGGGTTGTCTCTTTTTTGCATTTCACATTTTGCATGTGTCCATTCTTCTAACTCAAACACGTAAAATAAACACAAAATGAACCCACGCACAGCAAAACATTTTCCTTTTTGTTTTAGATTAGTTAGTTTAGTTCCATTTTCAAGTTATTTCAATTTTGGCAAAGTAACGAACCTTCCCCGTCAAGTCTCTGATATGCTCTCGACCTCGCAAGCTTGCTTGATCTTGGCATGATTCAGAGAGGGATTTGACTTGTGTGGAGTAGTTTAACTAGGGAAAACCTTCTACCACTATTGCTCGATACGGGATCAATACCGCCAGATTGACTTGTGAGTCCAGGGGGATATTCATTGAGATTAGTTCTCTCCCCGTTGGAAGTCCTTGCAATCTTGCTTATACCCATTTGAGGGATAGCAGTTAAAGGAAACACATCATAGTTTAGACTTTTATTTTCACACTTACAATCTCCAACACTCACAAGTGGACTTGCACTATCGGTCCACTTCGCTCAATTAATCTAAATCTAAGTGAAAACCTTTAACTAATAAAACTTATCAAGAGCATTGCACTACACATTTTGCAGCAGTACGTACATTGGCATTGGTCTGCAATATTTTCATTTGCTTACTTTCAAGTACTTTCATTTTCTTTCAAGTATTATCATTTGTGTTGAAGTACTTTATTTGCTCAATATCTTTCGCATAAGCAATTCTTCTATTGTGTCATTATATATTGTTAGATATTAGTTATATTTGTTTTTGGTTTCATTTAACTCCTAGAATATATTGTACTTAGTTTTAATCAGCCTTATATTCTTTTATTAGGGACTACCCCCCTCAGCTTCGCTAGGAGCTAGCCTAGACGGAGGAGTCAAGTGTCAGGTGACAGCTACGCAACTCGAGACTTGCCCCCAAGGCCACACCCAGTGGATTGAAGATTTCTTCCACATGACCCAAGGTGTGGATTAGGCGGCAACACATCCCAAAGGAAATCAAGTGGGTTTTGATTGCAAGGACCAACATTATTATTGGTAGGTTAGAGTTTATAGTAGAAACAAGTCTACATGATGTTGAGTAGTTAGAATTTTATCCTTTCAAGGCCAAAGAACTCTTTTATTAATGTTTCCTTCTCTGACTCGGGGAATATATCACAGACTCTAATATGTTCCCATTTCCAAACCACACACCTTAATATGTTCCCTTGTCCTTATCCCACATAAGTGCCATGTCATTCATGCAATTGACCTAGAATTCATATTTTCACAAAAGGGTTAACCCAAGCCTTTGTTCCAATAGACCCACATGTTTCCCACTTTATGGATGACCACATTTCACAGTTTCCCACCACCTAGATTCAAAGGCCTTTTTTGCTTCCAAAGCATCTTTTCGAAGTGATTATTTTTTATAAGAAATATGTCTTATATTAACAAAAAAGATGTTTACAAAACCGAAAATAGAGGAGGAGGGATATATACAAAGTGATTGATATCCTCTTCCTTAGTGCTAGTAGGGTAGAAATGAAATTAGAATATGTTGTAGCCTCTAATTCTTCAGCATCTTTGATATGAAGATAACCTTTAGCTAACAACTACATACATACCTATTCTCAGTAAACATGACAAAAATATCGAGACGAACTAACCTCTTAATAGAAAAATACTACACTATAATCTCCAAACAATGAACAAAGCAATGATCTAAGGCATTGCCAAATTCCGGAGAAAGTAGAGCACACTATGTAGCATGAATCTCCCAACAACATCATTCGCAAATGAAATTGCCCCTGAAAGAACATAGAGTGTTGATCCAAAATAGATTTCTAACATCTCTTGGAAAATGTGTAGTCCCAAAGAGGACGTTTCATTGTCTCTAGATGACTACAAATTAAGCAAAGACCATCAATAAGCTTTCTTTTGCCACACGAGCTTTAGATGTAGCCCCTAATAAATAATGAGCCAAGCAATGACCCATACTTTGTAGCTAAGCCAAAGAGACCAAACATTATGTAGCCTGTGAATCCACCTATCCTTCACGTCATAGGTTGTCCATCAAGCATTTTAAGATAGAGGATAGGAGATGCTTCTAATGCAAAAAGGAGTATATCCTTTTAGAGACATAGATTTGAACTTGTTTCCCAAATTTCCATCCATAATCTCACCACCTAGGGGCCCCTCATAACAATATTCATCTTGTACAGCTCCTTGGAAGTGACCATTCCCATAATTTTCCTGATGACCAATGTATCACAAGACAAGTGGACCTTCTGACAAGCCAACAAACTCCAAGGTTTCCAAGTTCCTAGCTCAAAATCCCAAAGATCTCTCCAAAGGAAGATACCCTTCCTACTTAACAAACTAAGAACCGTGGATGCTCAGCAACTTAGTGACCCTATGGAGTCAACTCCAAATGGGGCACCAAGACAAATCCCATCCTGCACAACTACCTGAAAAAATCCACTTGACCAATGGAGCAACAAACTTTTAGGCCTCCCGCATGCTCTTGTAGATGAAGGACCAAGACATTCTAAACACTTGCAAAGAAGAGAGTATATTACATAACTCAAAGGAACCTCGAACCTTAAATATATGTTGATACAATTGAAACCTATTACGCAATAAAATCTGCCAAGGAGAAAAGCCCTCAAGACATCGTACTACTTGTTACACCTCATATTGTATGAGGTTCCACATTGTGATTTTCAATCACATTGATGGAATTTGTTGTTAATACCTTGGAGCTTTTTGATGGATTAAGGGTACACACTCTTTTTCTTTGCTTGGAGATGCTACTTCTTGGTTTAGTTGGTGTTTTGGGTTGGAGAGGACTGACTTCTCCTCGTTGGGTGATCATGCTTGATGACTTATGGTTGTTTCTTCTCTCACATTTGCATGTCTTTGATTGATGGATTAACCTCTTGGTAAAAATTTAATGGTTATGTTATGTCATGGTGTTGTCTTAGTATGCTTGTTCATCTGGAGAGTATTACACCTTATTCATGTATGATGATTCTAGCCACCCCCCAAGGGGTTAGAGGTTGGCAATGTGAGGTAGTTGCATCATATTCTTCATGGAGCATCCTAGTGACTATGTATGTTGATGATGTTATATTTTGATGTCACTAGGAGGGAGTATTTTATATGGTCCTCTTTTGTTGAATGCTAGGTGGGGACATACGTAATGTTTGATGAAATGAACACTTTCTCATGTCTCTTTCCTACAGTGTTGATGTGGTATGGTCATACATGTTTCCATGATGTGATGTTCCTAGGTGATATAACTGTTAATGTTTAAGCTATTATTAGAGTTCTTTGCATTTCAATAGATAATAATAGCATAAGATAGGATCACTGAGAAATACACAATCACAAGAGACACATCATTTATCCTGGGAAACCCTCATGGGGGAGAAAACCCAACAAAACTTCCTTATTATAGATAGCCAATACAATGCCAAAAGATAACTCAAACAAATACAAAAAGTCCTCTCCCAAGGATGCGCCTCTCTCTCTCTCTCCAACTGCAGCTCCGAAACTTGTCTCTCAATGAACAAGTGAGTGTGTGTCTAAGTGAGGCACTAGCCTCCTTATTTATACAATTCTGGCATGTGTGGAAGTGTCTCTTCACTGGCAGGGCCGACCTCTTCTTCTGCGTGGTTATAACCACCTTTAATATATTCTGGGGCCTCTTTAATATATTCTGGGGCCAACTTCTTATTCTGCCTATTACAATTATACTTTAACCAATCCGGAAAAGGGGATTTGGTCTTTTACAATAGCCGACGTGATCAATCCACAATAGGGGATTGATCTAATGAATAATTCCACAATAATAATTAGAATTCACTTTGCAGTTACATTATTTCAACACTCCCACTTAACAAGAAGGGTATTCTTCAATAGCATCAGGGGAGAGAGAGAGGACTGCATCATCAACAGCATCAGGAGGACAGCATCATCAATATCATCTTGGAACACTGACTAGCGTATCTATAAATCATCGAAAGTTTTCTCATCGGCAGCATCATCATTCTCAAAGGAATGCAATCATCATCTGCATCAATATGGATTAGTATAAAACTAATACATCATCATCACAGCACGAGGCTGGCTCATCATCATAATACTAGACTGGCTTTACGTCACAGACTCACAGCTCTCAAGATGGAAGCACAGTACTCGTCTTGCTTTACGTCACAGCAATCAAGCTGGAAGCAAGATACTCGTCTTGCTTTACGTCACAGCAATCAAGCTGGAAGCAAGATACTAGACTAGCTTTACATCACAGCTATCAAGTTGGAAGCATAGTACTAGCCTCATCTCATCGTCTTGCTTTACGTCACAGCAATCAAGCTGGAAGCAAGATACTAGATTGGATTTACGTCACAGCTATCAAGCTGGAAGCACAGTACTAGCTTCATCTCATAGTCTTGTTTTACGTCACAGTAATCAAGCTGGAAGCAAGATACTGTTAGAATATAAAGGATTGTGTG
>ML780611.1:465930-477482 GCA_009831015.1 Picea engelmannii | reverse complement strand
ATGTGTTGATCTCACTTTCATTTTCTTGTATCTTTGTATGTATTTGTATCTTGTGTAATTATTGTACATCTTTCATTCTTTTGAAAATATTTGTAATCTTTGGTTTGGGGTAGTTTCAAGTCACTTCACTTGTAAAACTTTTGCAATTGAACCACCCTGAAACTTAGTTGACCCCATTGCCCAACTTTAGGCACTAGTCTTAGTTGACTTAGGGAAAGGGTTGATTGACATATAGATAGACTTGCACTTTGCATTTGCTACCTTAGCATCTTAGGCTAGTTTTCCCCTTTAGCCTTTAACCAATTAAAACCAACTCCTAGAACATAAACGTTTAATCCAATCTAGTAACTAGGGTCTACCCCCCTTGGCTTCCCTAGGAGTAAGCCTAGAAGGAAGAGGTTCCAGTCAAGGTGACAGTGTGGACTGAGAACCTAGGCATTGTGCCTCCAAGGACACACTAAGTGAGCTGGACTTTGCTCACGTTTGCAAGTGTGTATTAGGACGGCAACAAAGATGACTATCAACCACCACTATGCTCGGATTTTGATAGGAGTAGGAGCATTGTTTGCCTGAAGAAAGATTCTCATGACTCTTTACTCTAGCCACCTGTTATTACTTTACCTTGCTTTTCCATTAAAGGTGTAGTTGGCAAGTATATTTTTTATGTTGAGTTTCCTCTTAGGCAAACCCTAGACTCTAAGGGTTGGTTGGATACTCCAAGTTTGAGTCTGTTATCTTAGTTTTTCAACTTTCCCTTGATAGTTTGCCAGTCGTCTGCTAGATCTTTGTCGATCCTTTCCTTAACTTCAGAGCATGAGGATGTCCTAAGTAGCCAGCTTGCAGGCCCTTTGAGTCGGTTTTCTGAACCTTGGACTTTTCATGACCCTTTCTTGGAGTGGATTGAATATCTTCTTCAGAGATTGCCTTGGCAGAATTTTATCCCTCCCACCCGCCTCCATGAGTTAGACTTTGAGATTTCCGATGCTATGATGTATATTCTAACCCATGACATTTTTGTGCTTGATTTATCACTATTTTGGTTTATGATGAAGCACAAAGGCAGGTATCAAGGAACGTTGCTGGATTGGCTTCACTGGTTGTTTGACTACACCCAACATTCCAGCCAACAGGTAAGTACAGGTAAGAAGTTTGCTTTCATCTTCTTACTCATTGATTGCTTTATTTTAGTATATATAGCTATGTATGTTGGGGTGGCACTACCACCCCAATTTTGTTACCGATACTTCTATCGAGATTGAGCAGGTCTACAGGTTATGCCAGAGATGCTGAGGTTCTCATGCGCTCTACGGTGAGCACATGTCCCCGAGTTGGAGCCAGATGTTATCCCCACTTTTTAAGGATAACTAGGAGATCATGTCTCGAGGCCCACAGGTCCTAGACATGGAGTGCCGAGAGCAGGACTGACCTGAGCATGGCACTGGAGGGCCCACATTTTCTTCATTCATCATCTTTTGTCTTGTCAGCAGCAGCAGCATCCATCACCATCGGCTTGATCCTGTATCAGAAGAGGTTCTTGCTCCATGAGGTAATTGGTCCATGTATCATGGTATGTGTCACTTTTGATCATTGAAACCTTTAAATATATGCATCTGATTCCTTTTATCTCTAATAACTGCTTGGATCTTACATTAGCCCACTTGACCATGCTTGGGGAAATTGACAGGGTGCCCTAGCAAGCCTGTGCCCATAGGTCTTAGTTTGCCACTAGGAGAATTTTTGAAAATCCATCGTTCGCTCCCATCATAGCACCACTGTTTCATCTTATCTCCCGCTCATTTATCCCATTCCCCTTGTTCGGGCATTGGGTTGACCTATTTGCAGGATTGCACCTTGTCTCGTGGGAAGAAGGGGCTAAAGGCCCAGAAGGTAAAAGTAGCTGGTAAAAGACAAAAGGGTAGAAATAAAACCTCGAGATGCTTCACCCAGGGATCCCCGAGAAGGCAATAAAAGGCCTCTCAGCAAGAAACAAGAGGGACCCAGAAAATAACAAACAAGACCTGGTCAGAGGATAGGGGGTCTCATCATGAGCCAGCCTATTAGGTTCATGGGTACCTAACAATATGACATTGCCACCATCTGGTTACCACGCCAGGGCAGTGACCTTTGGTTGCACGGCCAAGGGAAAGGGGGTCTCATCACGACCCAGCCTTCTCATCTCTATGAAAGTACTTGTGGGTAACACTGTCAGCTCTGGTCACCATGCCAAGGCAGTGTCCTCTGGTCAGCCCTTGAATAAAAAGAAAAAGAAAAAGAAAAAGCAAATAAAAGAATAAAGGCAAGAACGGGCTTGGAAAAAATGCATCCATGACAGGTACAGCTCGCCTTCTACAAAGGCACCCATAGATAACATTATGCATCCTGGGCCTTCACTGCACCCACATGTCTGGACATCCCCTAGCCACATCACCTCACTTACATGGCTTGGATGAAATCTTCCTGGAAACTTTCCTTTTCTTGTGGATACTAGCCCAATAGGACGTCTTGTCTTTTTCCTCCAATCTTGTATTGCAGGTTTATGTAATGTCTTTAAGCTATTAACTGATGTATTAGGGTTTTTATGCATATGTTTAATAATATTGATGATGAAATGTGATTAACATTGCTATGATCCCGATGACTGATGAGCCCATGGAGGGCGTAGCTTTTGATGTGTAGGACCATGCCCGGCGGACAGGTACCATTTGGACCGGTACACATGGGGAGATGACCAGCTCGGACCTCCATGGGGCTGAAGAGCCCATCAGATGGATCCTGAGACCCCATCAGGGGGTAGAGACAGGATGGAGATTGATCAGGGCTTTTGCACCAGAGAGGAAGAGGACGTTCCATCAGAGGCACTCCGGCARGACTAGACCTGGGGGGAATGACCCCTTTTCAGTGGAACGCCAGCCTTGGAAAGTTTGGGACGTCTCCATCTTCACCATGACGTCATCCATCTTCATGGATGCTTTTGGAGGCAGACTGGGCAGCAGTGGCACGTGTGGCATGTTGGAGAGGCCCCTGGGGGGCTAACGTTTTGCTCCTTGGTGTCTCATTTGCCCTAGAAAGGGCTAGCGCCTCCCTTGAAGGGGATTTCACTCTCATTTTTACTTGATTAGGGATTTTTACTTAGCATTTAATGTAAAACAGTATTATTTTGACATTATGGCCTTGTCAGCCTTTTTATGACCTAAAAGGTAAAATTAGGTCATTGATACACTATATATTGAGGGTTTTGACTCTCATTTTTATCATCAATTATCACTCACTCATAGTGAGGTCTGATTTTTAGCGCCCTATTGGGGTTTTTGGCTGAACTAAGTGATGCGCACTTGTTGAAGGAAGAGATTTTTGGCATTTATGGTGTTTCTCTTTAAGGAAGGTGTTACAACTAGGGTTTGCATGGTTATTTCTTCATGAATTGTAAGTGTATTTTCTGCAAAACTTCTTATTGAATGGTTGTAGTTTAAATTTGTTGCATATTGCTTATAAATATTGTTGAATCAAAACCCTAGGGGACAAACACACAAGTAGGTCGTTGTCTCATGTCCCCTGATAGAGAAACCTTTAGCCATTGAAAGGGAAGAAGAGCGCCTAGCCATAGCTACACTCCTTGCTTCTCTTTCCCCCGTGCTAGCCGTACCTTTAGAATCCAAGAGAGGGAGACGTCCTAGGCCTAGGTTATCTACACTTGGGGCCGTTTTTCCCTTAGGGTTTGAAGAAAGAGCCTTGTCGCAGCAACACTCTCCCTCTTTAAGCTCTCTCATCTTGTTTTTGTGCTTCATCTGAGCTAGTCGTTTGTCGGGAAGGAGGAGAGAGCACGAGGCCTTGCTTTAGCAACACCGCAGTGAGCCTCTCTCCCCTAGGGTTACGATTTTGAAGCCCTGCTTTAGCAGCACTTCAAAACTTATCCCTCTAGTCCTCTAAGTCTCATCCCCTTCAACTCTTGCGTCCTTCATGATTGACTCCATTTAACCCCAAGGCACTGATCTCCAACCTCAACGTTGAAGTAAGACCTTGGTCCAAACACTCTCAAACTCTTTTGAATTGAAACCCTAACTACACTAACCCTAACCTACTAACCCTAAGTTGTTGACGTTGTCTTTGAATATTTCATCTTTATTGCAGCAACGTTTCATCTTGTGAGCAATTGAATGGTAGTTGAAGGCATTAATTGAGTTAAGAAGTCATTTGTCATATTGAATGTTGTATCATTCTAGTATTTATTGGTGAAGTGACATCACTGCTATTGCTATTTTGTAAACATTGACTTCGTCAACATTTACTTTCAAATTGTTCATATTGAATATAAGATAGTCACTGATTTATATGAGGTATTAACCAAGATTGCACGTATTAGTTTCCTTGTTGTGTTGTCTCAAGCAGGTGTTTTTCTTTTCTTTGGTTATACTCTATTATTGGCTGTTTAGCCGGGACTATCTGATTGGCAGTAATCTGTGAAAGGGGAAATTTGTCTTTAGCCTTTGCCCTTTCAAAACCCCAGGTTACCGGGGACGTCTCCCCTGGGCCTAGCCTCCCTAAATAGAAAGAACCTCCCCATTGTTGTGACATTGGGTGGGGAAGGTTCCTGTTTCGCCAGTTTGACCTACTATTCTTTAGCCTTTCTTGTATCTACAACTGTGCAATAACATGTCCCAAAGAGGATGATTTGGTCATTTAGTGGTTAAATTAACCACTTTTCTTGGAAATAGAACATCTTTGAATAAAATTAATCATTTTGCATGTGGAGGAAGAATCGTTGACTTGCCAAAATTATTCCAAGGAGAGAAGACCCCAAACGTTCCACTTCATGACCATTTGACCTTGTAGAATGTGCCACACGATTTTATAGAATAGGTGGGGCAATTTTTCATTGAGGGACATTATATCTCTTGATACTCCATCAATCAGAATTTTGTAACATGGGTTTTGCTCATGATTTTTTTCGGTTAATTTTGAACCCCATGTTATATTTTTGCCTCCAGGGTGTGTCTGCATGAAAAGATGGGCAATGCTGAAAACTCCCTTAATACTTTATCAATCACAATTTTGCAACATGGGTTTTTCTTAGGATCTTCTTCTGGTCAATTTGAACCCATGTTGTATTTTTGTCCCAGGGACCTCTGCATGAAAAAACGTGCACTACATGAAAATACGTGCAATGATAAAAACTTTGTGAAAATGCCATGTTGAGAACAAAAATGATAGTGCACCATGGCCAAGGTATGCCTACCGACTCAATATAATATAACCATGTGGGAAGACATAGGTGTGCATGACATGGACTGGACTAGGCCCCACAAATTGCAACCCGTACATAAGACATGTGGCTTCACACAATCATGTGTCCCAATAAATCCGTGCCACAACTTCCAATCCTATCCAGGACGAGAGATGGTGAGATGGCGACATAAGGGGACTGATCATGATCGGAGTAAGTCTGGAAGTCCACTACAAAAAATCATCCACTATGGTTTACATGGCTTTAACTTGCATCCATGGGCTTACAATGATGTAGCCAAAATAAAAACTCTAGGGTACCTCCTAGAGAGGTAACAATACCAATAGGAGCACTCAAGAGAGTGTGTGTGTGAACCCATGAACAAAAGAGATATGGTGCTCGTAGGTTAAAGAATCAATCACAAGATGAATCAATATGATTTTAGAAATGAGACATTAGTTGTGTATTTCTACACAACTCATGACATGGGGCATCTTCCTTCATGTGGGGGTTATGGGCCACATAAATGCTTAGGCCTATCTTGGTCACCTAAAGTAATGTAAAATAATGTTGACTAGGTCGGCTCATAAGCCATAACCTACTGATATAATTAATGAGGGTGCTTAGCAATAAATGAGCACAAGTAAAGATTACCATCATTTCAACAACCATCAACACTAGGAGATGGGGAAGATTGATTGCGAGGAAACGAAGGAGGGAGATAAAGGAGGCATAGTGACAGTCGGATAAAGTTTGTGTGTCCTTGGAGGAGAACCTACATAACATTTCCCTCCAGGAAGAGGCTGCTCATTGGGAGGTGGTTGTCTGCAAGGAGTATACTGCCAGGGGGGGTACAGTTCGAACCCACCCTCAGTGATTGACAAAGGAGATGTGGGCTCTAAGCTTAACCACTTTCTTGCTTCCTGACCCCTCTTAAAAATGCCTTTTTACTTCCTTCTTACCACTACCCTTCCACGAATTGCCTCCTTGCTACTATTATCAAATTTCTTCAAAAGAAACTTTGACTGCTACCATTCAACTTGCTGCCCTTAGGTTTTCTCTCCTTTTAAGTGATGGATGAGCAAAACAATTGTGTAGGAGCCTATTTATAAATGTAACAGTCAAAATGAGGTGCTCTTTTTCTGTGTTTTTATTAAGATGCCACATTTTTTGGGAGGAACGCAACAAAAAGGAATGGCATCTGTTTTAGACACCATCTTTTGACTGAAACCATTTCACTGCTGTTTCTTCCAGCAACAATACAAGACACCATTTCTGGTAAAATAGGATGAAAGTCATTATTGTTTGACTTCAATCCCATACTGCAGGACATGTTTTCCCAAAATCATGTTTCTTACCATTCAAATAAGTTATTTCCTGCCTAGCTGTTATAGAAGATAGATATGAATTTCTGGGTTTCTGATTCTAAAACTACAACCCTTCAACATATAATATGAAAACGAAAATATCAAATCCAGAATGAAATGTAAGAAGATGCATTTAGACACATTTGAAAATACCTTTTCTGTAAGTTTAACAAGCATAGCTTCTACGGCAGCAGCATCAGCAGATGACTTGTATGTAGTTTCCAGAGTTTGGATTGTAACCGATGTATCCATTTTAACAGATGAAAATTCTCTATGCTCATCCTGTTAGTTAGTTATGTTTCAAAGTCAAAATTGGTCCACAAAACACATGCATGGCAATAAATTATCTCGTGCAAAATATTAATGCACTTAAGATATGCTTTTTACCTGCCAATTTTTGCACATAGCAATGATTCTATCAAAGTCTGTATTGATTGCTCGGAGAAAATGATCAGATGGGCTTTGCATGACAGGACAAGGAAAGCCTGCATTTGCAAAGTGCTGCTCTAAAAAAATGGGTTAGCAGGAAGATGAGATGGTAATGCATTAAAAAAGTACTCTGTAAATGGAAAGAAAAAACTGCATTGATTCCCAATTATTAGCATTGCCAGAAGCCTTTTTATTTAATAATTAATCAGTTGCAACAATGTGGTGTAACAAATATACAGGCATCTGATTACCAAAGATGTAATTTTATGCAGCTTAGTATGGTGCTATAATCCTAATAATTTTATAAACTTAACCATACTGATAATCTCTAACTACATGGATAGAAGATTATTATCACTGATTTGAGGTTTCTGTGGTGGGAGTGATTAATAGAATTGCTTGGAAAGTCCACAGTTGTAATTGTAATTTTGTCAACGTTTCATCCGAAACGTTGACAAAATTACAATGACAACTGTGGACTTTCCGAGCAATTCTATTAATATTATTATCATCAATAGGTAATTTAAATATATCTGGAATAAGTAGGGATTTTAAACCACCATGTGCGCATCTCATCATTTTCATACATTTTACATGTATTGCAGCGTGTGGCCATTGTCTGTCTTATAACAAGTTTTGAAGTGAATAGAAGCCATTTAAAATGTCAGCATTTGTACAGTGAATATACCTCCAAACACAGTACTGGAGGTCCATAAAACATGTAGGTTCCTTCAATTGCATTTAAGTCCTGTTACCCCCTCACATCTACGGGTAATTAGAGGAGATTTTTCTACTTATGATCCATATCACAGACAGCAGTTCCACAGATGAGATCCATGGTTCTCTAAAGACAGTTGACCAATGAAGCTTCCCACATTTTCCTCAGCTCTTTCTCATTTGATGAATACAGTGCTTGAGATACATGAGGCACCTTGTTTCATTGCTTCATATTAAGTGTTAATGCCTTACGTATTTGACATGAAAGTAGTGATCATAGGTTGAGTCAGATAATGGATTACGATGCTCTAAATTTGTGCCTTTTGCCTTGTTTCACCTTGGTGGTCATCATCATCTCCTAGGTAAGTGTTGTCACTCTTGGGTAGAGTTGTACTACTGAGGGACTTTGATAGGGATAGCAAGTCCATATCTCAATCCATACATAACATTCTCCATCTTTCCCAATTTTCATTGTCCCCTCTTTTAGGTTGGTGGTCATATGTCATACATATAGGTTAATGCTTCATAATCCCCTAAGAAGGAGCTTGAATGCTTGAGGTTGATGCAGCTGAATAAAAAAAAAAGGGAAAGAGCAAGATGCTAAAATCAAAATGCAAAGCAAAATGAAAAGAAAAGAAACGGCAAAGAACCAAAAGAAACAAAGCATGAGCAATGCCCCCTCGCTATGAGGCCATCACCCCAAGTGCTATGCAATGAATGCATATCTAAAAGAGGACTAAATAAAGTGAAACAAAACGCAGAAGCCATAACAGGTTAAATGAATAAAGAAAAAGGCAAAAAGAGGTTTGGAAAGACACAATGCCAAGGAAAGGGCTACTCGATGCATAAGCACTCCCTCATTCCAAAGGTGCTCATGTGGATGAATATCTTACATAACCTCACATGATTATGCAATACCACTCATGAAGTTAACCCACAAACCATACCATCTATCATTACACATGTTCCTCAATGATTTTCTTGGGAAATACTTCTCTTCTTGGGTACTAGCACATGTAATAGGGGTTAATGATGACCTTCCCATACCTAAACTTGGCAAATTGTATGAATTCTATGAGTTATTGTGAAGTTTGAATATGATACTTAATGTGATCTACCTAATGGCATTTACAATTGACATGACTCACTTTTTATGTTGCATTGGACTTGTGTACATGCCCCGGATTGATGGCTACATTGGGTCACTTGAGCCCCTCTTTAAACGATGTACTTGACATGGATATGAGCCTTGGTCCTTTGGAGGACTTTGAGGAGGCCACCATGCACACTTCATGGAGGACATCCCACTTTTTATGAGGACGTTGGGCTTCTTATAAGGAAGTCACACCTTGTAGAGACGATCTCGCACTTTGGGGAGGACATGGCACCTTTTTGAGGGGACGTTGCACCTTTTGGAGGTGACTTTACACTTGGAGGATGAAACGTTGTGCCATTTGAAGCGAACGTTTCACTTTGAGAACCCTTACACATGACTTTTGACATCTTTTGAGTGAGTCGTCCACTCTTGGAGACCACATGTGCCACACGTGTGACTTTTGAGCATATCACTTCATCTTGGGAGCATTGTTGAGGGTCTTTTGACTCATCCACTCTTGTATCATGGATATTTTATGTACTATGACCTTATCTCTAGGGCTTGTAAAGAGATAAAGGCATTTTTATATTTTCTTAGGGTTTAAGCTAGGAAAATATTCTTATTTTAATGAGAAGGGTGCTAGATCTCTCATATAATAGAGAAGCATTTCTCATTTGTCAATCATTGCTAGAAATTGTGCAGAACATTTCTTGTCTACTTTTTCTCTTCTATATTTGCTATGGACAGATAACTAGAGTGACTTCTTGAGGAGATGTCTTGTGGATTGCTTTTCAAATTTCATGGATGCTCTTGGCTAGGGTTTTGAACATGAATCAATTTCTTGAGTAAGTGGTCTCCATTGATCTAATGGATGTTGTTTATGGATGATTTAAAATGTAGTTGTACTTCTCTAGTGGTGTTGGTGCACTCTCTTGGTGTCTTTCTTGAATAAGTCCCTTCTTCATAACTATTGGAAGATTACTAGTGGAGTATCTTCCCTTGAACGATCTTGAAGTTTGCTAAAGATCAGGGTGAAGATCTTGATCAACTAGGATTCTCCACAATATGTTACATGTGGTAAATCAAACCTATTCTTGAACCATAAAAGTGGGAAGTACTAGGAATATTTTGAATACCCGAAAAGGAAAATTCTCTAGAGTAGATCCATCCTAGCTAAAGGAAAACCTTTGGTTCGTTCTCTTTGTCCACCTAAGATCATCACATGGTTTTTTAGACCCAGTATTTTCATATTGGGACAAACACTCTTCCCTCTAGTTTTGTTTTGGTAAACATACCAGAAACATGCAATCTACTAGCTACGCATATTGTGTAATATCCCTAGATCCGTAGATCTGGAGATTAACCTCAACTACTGACTATCTGCTACCAAAACTGATACTCTTTGGGATTCTAGATGCGGTTAAGGGTTTCTGCTTGAGTTTTAGGTCGGATTATGAATGTGTTTCTTGTGTTTACCAGTATGTAACAGACATGCAACAGATTTGGATCAAGAAACAACTGCCACAACTGTTATTAAGAATAATAATGCAAAGTACAATATTGCATGCAGTAAAATAAATGGAATCTCTCAGCTAGATCAAGACTAGATGGATCTTAGCTGGAATACAATTGAAATACTAAATCAAAATACTCGGAAAGAAGATGATCGTTGGATCAGTGGATGAGAAGGAAGAACTGTTGCATGCAACCCCGAAACTGTTGCATGCATCCGGCAACCCACACGGCAACTGCTGCAAAGACTGGAATGTTCACCCTGGTGGCTAAACTCCTCTGATAACCCTGGAAACTGTCTAACCTGGATCACCTTGAACTCAAACACCCTCTCACTGACAGTCGGCCTGAAGATCTGCCCTCTACTAATCTGTACGAACCCCGGATGGGCTCCCCTGGGGGGTTGCGCACCTCCTAGGCTCTACTGTTGCGCCCTGGTGATTCCACCGTCGAAAACTCGTTGTCACTGTCTCAAACTATGCACCCTGGTCTCCTCTGAACTGAATCGGGAGGGATTTCCCGAATCTGGTCTGGTGATCTCTCTGGAGCCCTAACTAAACCTCCACAAGTGTTTCACCCTCAATGGTTGTATGATGCGCCCTGGATGATTCCTCCGACGGAATCCCTCAAGAAGTATCTCAACAGAAGCGCCCTGCCTTCACCTCAAATGGGTTGGAAGGAAATCTCTGGATTCTCCCTAGTCGGGATAGGCTAAACCTCTGAGTCTCTTAACCCTCACGCCCTCACCCAGCTGAAGTGTGCCCTGGCTGACTGGATCTGTAAAACTAATGTTGAATGTCGATGAAGAATCTCTATGATCCTTCCAGTGACTAGGGTGTGTCTCTCAACACCGAAATCAACCAACTGGTGTCTTCCTCCTGGAATCCACAATCCTCCACTGATTCGCCTGAACCTGTGTGTTTTCTCCTCAAAGCTCAATTCTCAAATAATCTGCAATAATGATCAAGCCTCTTTCACTTAAGCGACCTCTATATTGTTGAGATTTGTACCTTGGGAGGTGTTCCCCATGTGCTTTTGACCTCCTTAGCACATGAGGGAAGGACATGACACTTTGTACCTTGTACTTTTGTCTATTTTCACTTTGACTTTGGTTAAAGTGAAATTTGGTCACTTTTGGCATAAAGTGAGTATTAAATCACTTTGGGGTGATTTTGGAGACATAAGTGGACTTAGGGAACTTAACCCAAAA
>ML780611.1:454077-465906 GCA_009831015.1 Picea engelmannii | reverse complement strand
TTGGGGAGATCTCATCCATTCCTTTGGATTGATCTCAACCATTCACTCTTAGGTTTCCTTTTGGAGTCTATGAGGGGCGCAAAGGGAGAAAGGAGGGCGCATTCTTCATGAGAGTTTTGCTTGTTGGGAGAGGAGGACTCAAGCTATGGAGATGAGATCAGTTGCATGAGGTTTCTTGGAGGAGGTCGCTTGCTTTCCTGTGGGAAGCTTGGAGCAGCTTGCTTCATTATTTTACTAGAGCTATTCTACTTCAGAGAGGGGCGCATGAGTTTGGCAGACTTATTCTTTCCTGGTAGGATATCTAGCCATCAGAATTCAATGAGGTCAGTTGGAGAGTGAGGACATCTGTTGGAGCTTCATTCCTGCGGAAGGGTTTTCAGATCTGGCATCACAGATGATTTCTGGAGCAGTTTCAGTGGTTCTGGCAGTTTGCATGAGGGGCACACCATTCAGGGGCGCATCTGCTTGATAGAGCTTGTGTTTCAACTCTGTTGGAGTTGCTATTGTATCAGGTTCCATCATTTATTGTGTTTACTGTAACCCTTACATGCTTTTCCTCATATATACATTTAGATCTCAAACTGGTTTTCCCCGGGGGGGTTTTGTCCAGGGTCATGTTGACCAAAAATACCTGAGTCTACAAATGCATGATATTAGTTCTTAGATATGTTCATAATCAGTTGTAAACGATGTATTAGGTGTGTTATATTTATTTGAGTTGCATGTACTAATTTCCTATGGCAAAAACGACATGCTAGAGCACCCAAATTGGAAATATAACCATCACAATCAGCTTGAAAGTTCATGGATTGTTGGCTGTTATAAAACAGCAGAAAACTAAAACAAACACAGTGAAAACTTAGAGCCTTTGCTTGGTCAAAGACAGACCAAGAAGGCAAGTTGATAGGACCTGGAATTTTCACATATATTTGGCTTTTTCCCACTTTTCACTTAATGTCACTTTCGAAATATAGCATTCCCTAGTGAAATGACACCAAATGACCCTTTTCCCCTATTTCTTCCTGGCTATAGTCTAAAAGGGGATGTTTATACCACTAAGCCTTCCTCTCTGGAGCTCCTACTCGGAAAGGGACATTACAGTCCTCCCTTCCCGAGATTGTTTGTCCTCAAGCAACATCAATCCAGGGTGCTGCAAAATCTACTCACTCTCCCAAGTAGCATCCTCTACCAGAATGTTGAGTTTTGTTGTACCTCAGGAAGTAGTTCCCTTGTGGTTTTGAGCCTCTAACTACAAGAGGGAGATGTTGGTACCCTTGTACCTTGTACTTTATGTCTAATTTAACTTTGACTTAGGAGATTTAAGTCAAAAGTGAAATTTGGTCATTTTAGCCTAAAGTGACTATTAATTCACTTTGTGGGTGAATTAGGAGACATAAAGTGAACTTAGGGAACTTAACCCAAAGTGGCTTTTGAGATGAGATTATTGTGGGATGATCTCAACCATTGATTAGGAATGGGTTGGGATGATCCTAGCCATCCCCATTTAGGTTTCCTTATGGATTGCTTAAGGAGGGCACAAGGGGCCAAAAGAGGCCCATTCATTCTTTTACTCACTTGGAGAGCTCGAGAGGGAGTATGAGGATGAGGCTAGAAGCATTGAGAGAGGGCAGCAAGGGCACCTCCTTCCATGGAGGGCCTTAGGAGGCTTTGGCTCTCATTATTTTGTGGTGATAACACTTGCTTGGAGGAGGGCGCACACTAGGAGGAGGGCGCCAACCTAGCAGGGAGGAGCTACACTTGGAGGATTGTAGATCTGTTTGTTTCAATGGAGAAGTAGCAAACAAGAGCACATTTATGTGCAAGGGATTCTTCTTCAGAGCATCCAAGGTCAAGGGCGCATCACTTCAGTGGATTTGGCAACAAGGGGAAGAGGCGCACTAGTCTTGGGCGCATTTCTTCCTGGATCCTTTGGAAAGTCTCAAGAGGAGCTTGCTTTGTATACAGGTTCCATCATATTGTATTTCTTGTTGTATCTCATGCTTTAAACACCACTTATATATACTTCCATTCCAAATTGGTTTTCCCCGGGGGGGTTTTATCCAGGGTCATGTTGACCAAAAACACTTGTGTTCATTTCATGCATGCTTAGAGTGTAAATCAGCTTATTTGTGTTGTAAAGATCTAGAGGAGTGTTACTTGTTTTGAGATATATTGCATGTGCTAACCACCGGTTCAAAAACACTTGCAAGGGCACCTCAAAGAACACTTAACCTACAAAAACTATGGGCAGAAAGTTACTAAACTGGTTGTTGTCCTAAAAACAGCGAAGGACAGTTTTGAAGATTGAAACTTAGAGCCAATCTCAAGGTCAAAGACAAACCTTAGTTGGCAGCCTCATAGTACCTAAGTTTTCTTTATGGTATCAGTGCCTTGTTGGCGAACACTTGTTGATTTCTAGAGCATCTTGTGGGCAGTTTTGTGACAGCGTGTTGGCATATTTTGGACAGCTTGTTGGCAGAGTTAGTGGACAGCTTGTGGGCAGATTTGTTGGACAGTTGCAGCACTGTTTGTGTGGACACGTTTGGACAGCCTTACTTCCGCTTGTGTGTCAAGTGGTGAGGCTGAGTTCTTTTGCAATTTCCACATCAGTGTGAGCTTCAGTGTGAGCTTTAGTGGACAGTCATGTCGGTGTCCCAGATGCGGGCAGAGGATAGGCTAGACGGAGCTAGCAACTGGTCCCCTTGGAAGACCAGGATCACATTCGTCTTGGAGGATCTTGAACTATGGGATATAGTTCAAGCTCCCGTGGTGATTCCTCCTGCACCTGCTCCATCACCATTGTTGGATGCAGATTTCAAGAAGAAAAACATCAAGGCGAAGAGGACTATGTGTGATGCGGTGAGGGGCCACATCATTCCCCATCTTACTAGTAAAGACTATGCATATAAGATATGGGCATTATTGTGCAAGATTTACCAGAGTCCAAACCAGAACCGAAAGATGGTTCTGGAGGACAAGCTCAGGAGCATTCAGATTCTCGATTTCGAGACAGTCACATCATACCTAGGCAGATTCACTCAGATCAGAGATTAGTTAGCAGCGGTCAGAGAAATTGTGGATCCAAACTTTTTGGTGAGGGCAGCGTTGAACAGTTTTTCCAAACCTTGGGGTTCATTTGAACGAGGCATTGTTGCCCGGGAGCTCATGCCTACTTGGCAGAGACTTTGGGACGACTTCGTACAGGAGGAGTTGAGGTGCAGCTCTGGGTCTTCAAGATAGCAGCATACGCCTGAGGGGGATGAGGATCTTGCTCTTTGGTCAAAGGGAAAGAAGAAGATCGAAGAGGGTGCGAGACAAGGTCGCAAGGGAGGGACCCAGCCACGAGAGAGTGGCAGTGGGCAGAAGAAGGACATAAGCAAAGTGAGATGATTTGCTTGGGGCACTATGCTAGACAGTGGCCCAAGAGGAAGAAGAAGAGGCAGCAGGGTGGTATGGCAGCAACAGCCGAGGAGGAGGAGTTCGATGCACAGTTTGCGAGGGAGTGTGCATTCGTCAGTTATTGTTCAGTTGATGCACCATCCAGCAGGTGAGGAGACAGAGTTGAGGAGGACCTATTGACTCAGAGTAGTGATTCAGAGGGAGCTCAGACTCAGTTTTCGATGACACCATCTTCATGGGTGACTGGTCCACCCAGGACAGCTTCAGTTTCAGAGTTGTCGAGACAGAGGGTTGGTGTTGCAGCTTCAAAGCATCAGAGATTGATGAGGAGGAGGAGCAGAGCAGCACAGAGGCTTGAACCTCACTTGGCTACGGAGACGGGTAGATCGAATTCAAGAAGTCACTTGGTGAGAGGCCAAGTAGAGGATCTTGGTGAGATACCAAGATCCAAATACTCTTGGTGAGATGCCAAGAGGTGGTCTTCATGAGATGCCAAGAGTAGTGACCGTTGGCGAGATGTCAACAGGTAGAAATCCTTGGTGAGAGACCAAGGTTGAGGATCTTGGTGAGATGCCAAGACCTAGAGACTCTTGGTGAAATACCAAGAGATGTGACTCATTTGCATGCCATGAGTATAGGACCTTGGTGAGAAACCAAGGAGAGGATCTTAGTGAGATGCCAAGACCTAGAGACCTTTGGTGAGATGCTGAGGGAGAGATCTTTGGTGAGATACCAAGATCTAGGTGATCTCAGGTAGGTGGAGATGGACTTCCATCTAGAGATAAGGCAGGTCGACAGATCAATGTCAGGGCAAGTTGAGAAAATCAGTGTCAGGATGAGCAGATCAGAGACAGAGGCCACTTTGATGAGAGATTACATCCATACTCACCTAGTCCTTGCTAGGAGGCAAGGAAGTCCACAGCTGGGACGAGATTGATTGGTCAAAAACACTTTCCTTGGTAAGAGGGAGTGTTGAGTTTTGGTGTACCTCTAGAAGTGGTTACCTTGTGGTTTTGAGCCTCTAACCACAAGAGGGAGAGTTTGGTACCCTTGTACCTTGTACTTTATGTCTAATTTCACTTTGACTTAGGAGATTTAAGTCAAAAGTGAAATTTGGTCATTTTAGCCTAAAGTGACTATTAATTCACTTTGTGGGTGAATTAGGACACCTAAAGTGAACTTAGGGAACTTAACCTAAATTGGGTTTTGAGTTGAGATTATTGTAGGGTGATCCCAACCATTGATTAGGGATGGCTTGGGATGATCCTAGCCATCCCCATTTAGATTTCCTTATGGATTGCTCAAGGAGGGCACAAGGGGCCAAGAGAGGCCCATTCATTCTTTTACTCACTTGGAGAGCTTGAGAGGGAGTATGAGGCTGGAACCATTGAGAGAGGGCAGCAAGGGCGCCTCCTTCCATGGAGGGCTCTAGGAGGCTTTGGCTCTCATTATTTTGTGGTGATCACACTTGCTTGGAGGAGGGCGCACACCTAGCAGGGAGGAGCTACACTTGGAGGATTACATATATATTTGTTTCAGTGGAGAGGTAGCACACAAGAGCACATTTGTGTGCAAGGGATTCTTCTTTAAAGAATCCAGGGTCAAGGACGCATCACTTCAGTGGATTTGGAAACAAGGGGAAGAGGCGCACTAGTCTTGGGCGCATTTCTTCCTGGATCCTTTGGCAAGTCTCGAGACAAGCTTGCTGTATATACAAGTTCAATCATATTGTATTTCTTGTTGTATCTTATGCTTTAGACACCACTTATATATACTTCCATTCCAAACTGGGTTTCCCCGGGGGGGGGGGGGGTTTATCGAAGGTCATGTTGACCAAAAACACTTGTGTTCATTTCATGCATGCTTAGAGTGTAGATCAGCTTATTTGTGTTGTAAAGATCTAGAGGAGTGTTACTTGTTTTAAGATATATTGCATGTGCTAACCACCAGTTCGAAAACACTTGCAAGGGAACCTCAAATAACACTTAACCTACAAAAACTATGGGCAGAAAGTTACTAAATTGTTTGCTGTCCTAAAAACAACAAAGGACAGTTTTGAAAATTGAAACTTAGAGCCAATCTCAAGGTCAAAGACAAACCTTAGTTGGCAGCCTCATAGTACCTCGGTTTTCTTCACGGAAGTCCCCTCCATCTGACCAAACACTCTCTAATGACCTTGCTCCTCAATCTCCTCTCTTTGAACTCCAATATCTCCTCAGGAACTAACTCCAACTGCCCCTCCTCATCCAAAGGTGGAAGCTCCTTTTAAGTGTTGATGAATTGTCCCACGACTTTATTAAGACAAGAAACGCGGAACACATTGTGAACCCGGCTCCCCTCGGGTAGCTCTAGCTCGTAGACCACTTCGCCTACGCTGTGTATGACCCTGTATGGTCCATAGAACCTGGGCTTGAGCATCTCTACCCCGCTCTTCTTCAAAGATGATTGCATGTATGGTTGTAGCCTCAGGAATACTAGATCCCCAACCTCAAAGCTACACTCTACCCTATGTCTATCTACATGCACCTTTTGTCGATTTTGTGTCATCTGTAGATTCTCCTTTAGTACCTTGAGAATATCATGACTCTCTACTATCCAGTCCTTGGCCTTGGGAGCCCGGCTGTCTCCAAAAACCAGGTCAATCAAAGTGGGAGCATCATACCCATATAATGCTATGAATGGGGTCATACCTATGAACATGTGGAAGGTAGTATTGTAACAGTGCTCTCCAAGATGTAACCACATTACCCACGCTCTCTGTTGTCCACTCACATAGCTCCTCAAATATCCCTCTACCCACTTGTTGACTATCTCCGTCTGCCCATCCGTCTTGGGGTGGTAACTGGTGTTGGGTGTCAACTTTGTCTCCAACAATCTGAATACCTCCCGCCAAAATGTGTTGATGAACCGACTGTCTCTGTCACTGACTATACTCTGTGGCAACCTGTGAATTCTAAAAATATCTCTGAAGAATAGCTCGGCCACCTGCACTGCATTGTAGTTGGTAGGAATCGCGAAGAAATGCGCAAACTTGGTCAATCTGTCGACCACTACATAAAAAGAGTCCTTACCCTAAGCCTTGGGTAGGCCTGTAATGAAGTCCATTGATATACTTTCCCATTTCTGCTCCGGAATGGGAAGTGGTTGAAGTAACCCTACTGGAAGTGTCTGCTCTGACTTGTTCTGCTGACAAGTCATACACTCACTAATATGTCTCATCACATCTTGCTTGAGGCCCTTCCAAGAGAATCTCTCCCTGACCTATCTGTAAGTTTTGAAGAACCCCTAATGGCCTACTAATGGAGAGTCTTTATAGAAGATGACGTCGTCTATGACTCTATACATGTTGTCTTGTACCTTCCCGTCCAATAACTCACAAGCGAACTTATCCTTGGAATATTCCACCAACAAGTGGGATTTCCAATATGCTGAAATCTCCATCAAGGAACAAGTTGTTGGTCTCCTAGATAGTGTGTCTGCCACAATGTTTTTCTTCCCCTTGACATACTCTATGTCAAAATCAAAGGCCTGGACCTTTGTCACCCACTTCTGCTGACACTCACTGAGATCCTTCTGCTCAAGGAAATACTTCAAACTATTATGGTTTGTCTTGACCACAAATTTGTTTCCCACCAAGTACTACCTGAATTTGGTCAAAGCATGCATGATTGCAAGCATCTCCTTGCCATAGATCGAATACAGCCTCTTGGGCTGCCTGAGCTTCCTACTCTCAAATACAATGGGGTGTCCCCTCTGCATCAACACTGCTCTGATCCCCTCCCCTGATGCATCACACTCCAGAACAAATGGTAGCGTGAAATCGGGCAATGCTAGTATTGGGCATGTTATCGCGCAGTTTGTAGCTAGGTCAAATGGCTATAAGATAGAAGGCCAAACTGGCGTAACAGGAACCTATCCCACCCAATGTCACCACGATGGGGAGGTTCTTTCTCTTTAGGGAGGTCAGGCCCAGGGGAGACGTCCCCGATAATCTAGAGTTTTGAAGAGGCAAAAGTTTAAAAAGTCAAAGTAAAGTTCCCCCTTCACAAGTCACCACCAAAACAGATAGTCCCGGATAAACAGCCAATAATGAAGTGTAGGCCCAAAGAAGAACACATGCCCGGAACAAAGCAAACCAATATATATATGCAAGCTATGATTCAATGGGTTAGTACTTCAATAGACTATCTGATATCAATATAAGCAATTGCAACAATAAATATTGACGAAGTCAATGTTTGTTAATATAGTAATGAAAGAATGTTACTTCACCAATAAATATCAAGATGTTATAGAAATCAATGTATCCAATCAATCCCTCATTCAATAAATGCTTTAAACACCATCCAATTGCTTAATAAATGAAATTTGTTGCGTCAAGATGAAATAACCAAGGGTGACGTCAGCCTTTTAGGGTTAGTAGTTGGTTAGGGTTTCAATTTGTAAGAGGTTTTGAGAGTTGTTTCAATCACTTTCACTTCAACGTTGGAGGCTAAAGATCAATGCCTAAGGGTTATGGAGTCAAAAAGGTGAAGGACGCACAAGTTGAAGGAGATGAGATTCAAAGGACAACAGGGAAAGGTTTCAAGGTGCTGCAACAGCAGGGCCTTAAAGACAAAACCCTAGGGGAGAGAGGCTCACTTCAGTGTTGTTTAATCAAGGCCTCGTGCTCTCTCCTCCTTCTTGGCAAACAGCTAGCTCAAAGACAAGTAAAATCAAGACAAGAGAGTTTAAAGAGGGAGAGTGTTGCAAAGGCAAGGCTCTTTCATCAAACCCTAAAAGAAAAACGGCCCTAGGTGTAGATAACCTAGGCCTGGGACGTCCTCTTCCTCCTGAATTTTAAAGGTACAACTAGCTTAAGGGAAGAAGATAGAAAGAGTGTAGCAATGGCTAAGCTCTCTTCTTCTTCTTCAATGGCTAAAAGGTTTTTATATCAAGGGATATGAGACAACGACCTACTTGTGTGTTTGTCCCCTAGGGTTTTGATTCAGCAATATATAATAAATAGATGCAAGAAATTAAACTACAACCATTCAATCAAGAATTTTTGTAGAAAAATACTTACAAATCATTAAGAAAATAGCATGCAAACCCTAGTTGTAAACCTTCCTTCAAGAAAAACACAATAAATTGCCAAAAATCTCCTCTCCAAACAAGTGTGCCTTCCTCAAATCAGCCAATAACCCTAATAGGGCGCAAAAATCAGACCTCACTAGGAGAGTGAGTAATGACTTATGTCAAAATGAGGCTAAAACTCCTCAATATATAGTGTATCCATGACCTTAATTAATTTTAGGTCATAAAAAATGGCCGACAAGACCAGAATATTGTTTTTACATTAAATTGTCAAATTAAAACCCTAACTGAGTTGTAGTAAAGGTAAAAGCCCCTTCAAGGGAGGCGCTAGCCCCTCTTAGGGAAAATGAGACATCCAGGAGCAAAACGTTAGCCCCCCAGGGGCTTCTCCAACATGCCACATGTGCCACTGCTGCCCAGTCTGCCTCCAAGAATGACCATGAAATTGGATGACGTCATGGCAAGGATGGGGGCGCTTTGAGCCTTCCAAGGCCAACGTTCCACTAAAAAGGGGTCATTCCCCCTAGGTCGGGCTCTGCCAAAGTGCCTCTGATGAAACGTCCTCTTCTTCTCAGGTGTAAAACCTCGGTCAAACACTGTCCTGTCTCTGCCCCTCTGACGGGGTATCAACAATGATCTGATGGGCTCTTCAGCCCCATGGAGGTCCGAACTAATCATCTCCCCATGTGTACCGGTCCAAATGGTACCTGTTCGTCGAGCATGGTCCTGCACATAAAAAACTACGCCCTCCATGGGCTCATTAGTCACAGGGATCATAGCAATGTCAATCACATTTCATCATTAATATTTATCAAACATGTGCATAAAAACCCTGATACGTTGTTCAACAGCTCAAAGACATTACAAAAATCCACAATACAAGATCGAAGAAAAGGACAAGACATCCTATTGGGCTAGTATCCACAAGAGACGGGAAGTTCCCAGGAAGGTTCCATCCAAGCCATGTAAACGAGGTGATGTGGCTAAGGGATGTCCAGACAAATGGGTAGAGTGAGAGACGGGGATGCATAATGTTATTTGTGGGTGCCTTTGTAGAAGGTGAGCTGTACCCGTCATGGATGCAATTTTTCCAAGCCCGTTCTTGCCTTTATTCTTTCTTTATTTGTTTTTCTTCTTCTTCTTCTTTTTATTCAAGGTCTAACCGGAGGACACTGCCTTGGCATGGTGACCAAAGCTGACAGTGTTACCCACAAGTACTTTCACAGAGATGAGAAGGTTGGCTCGTGATGAGACCCCCTTTCCCTTGGCCATGCAACCAAAGGTCACTACCCTGGCGTGGTAACCAGATAATGGTAATGTCATACCGTTAGGTACCCATGAACCTAATAGGCTGGCTCGTGATGAGACCCCCTATCCTCTTGGCTAGGTCTTGTTTATTATTTTCCAGGTCCCTCCTGTTTCTTGTTGAGAGGCTTTTTATTGCCTTCCCGGGGATCCCTGGGCGAGGCATCTCGAGGTTCTATTTCTAGGCTTTTATCTTTTACCAGTTGCTTTTACCTTCTGGGCCTTTAGCCCCTTCTTCCCACAAGATAAGGTGCAACCCTACAAACAGGTCAATCCAATGCCCGGACAAGGGGAATGGGATAAGATGAAAAAGTGGTAGTATGATGGGAGCGGACGATGGCTCTTCAGAAATCCCCCCGGTGGCAAACCAAAACCCATGGGTACAGGCTTGCTAGGACACCCTGTCAATCTCCCCAATCATAGTCAAGTGGGTTAATGTAAGATCCAAGCAATCGTCAGAGATAAAAGGAGTTAGATGCATATATCCAAAGGTTATAATGATCAAAAGTGACACATACCATGAGACCTGGACCAATTACCTCATGGAGCAAGAGCCTTCTCCGATACAAGACCAAGCCGATGGTGATGGATGTTGTTGTTGCTGACAAGACGAATCTGATGAAAGAAGAAAAGGATGGGCCCTCCAGGGCCATGCTCAAGTCAATCCTACTCTCGGTACTCCATGTCTAGGACCTGTGGGCCTTGAGACATGATCTCCTAGTTATCCCTAAAAATCGGGGATAACATTTGGCTCCAACTCGGGGACATGTGCTCACCGTAGAGCACATGAGAACCTCAGCATCTTTGGCGTAACCTGCAGACCTGCTCAAACTCGATAGAGGCATCAATAACAAAAATGGGGCAGTAATACCACCCCAACATACATAGATATATATACTGAAATAAAGCAATCAACAATGCAAATGTGGAAGAAAACTAACATGAAATGCAAATGGTATAATACACGAAAAATGCCTACTTACCTGTACTTACCTGTGAAGTCAAGTTACCCCATCCTGGTGGGGTTTGAGGAGGTGCCCGCTGACGGGCACTATGCGCCTTCGTCCCTCCAGTGTAGACAGGTAATAAGAGTTATTAACTGACTTTCTTCCGACCTTAAAAGGGCCAAGCCAAAAATGATTGTTTCCTTTGATATTAATAGGCTTCCCTTTATTGGCATCCCACATCCAAACCACGTCCCCCTCCTTGTACTCTCTGACTCTGAAATTGGTCGTTCCTTGAACAACTCTGGTGTATTGTGTAGAGGGGGGTGGGTGGGATTCTACTATAAAGATTTCCTGCTGCGAAGGATGGATCCGTACACCATCTTCCACCTTCTTTAGTATTTTCGCAGTCTCTGATTCCTGACCTTTGAACTCGTCCAGGAGTTGTTGGTATTCCTCTTTCTTGATCCATTTAATCTTATTAGAATTTTCCTCCTTTGCAAAAGGCGTATCTTCTGGAGAATATTTATGAGGAGCCTGCCTAGTTTTGTCACGTGCTTTGTCATCTTTGACGGAATCACTGGGCTCTTGCACATAAGTTGTAGTTACAGGTACATTCTGGATACGACCAATAGTTCCATCTTTCAATGGTCCATCTAATCCTTGGAAAAAGTTGTCAAATCGCTCTTTGATAGATGGTACCTTCATGACTTCTCTCAAAGGGATGGTTACAAACATCTTGGATAATGCCCCTTCAAGGTCAAAGTTCAGGTTAACCCTTTCAGTATTGGATGTTTTAGGAAAGATTACATCCACAGGTGGGTTTTTTGTTTGGTCAGCAATAGGTTGGTTCAACTTCTTTCTTCTATATACCTGGAACTCTTGTTTCTTTAGCTTTTCTTTTGATTCCTGGTCTAGTTTGCTTATTACCGCCATTCTGGCTAACCTGGTTGCTTCTTTTATGGCCTCTTGATGCTCTTCAGTGGTGATATTTATTTGAGGGCCTTCTATGAAGTGGCCTATATTGTTCACTTGTTGATGGCCACCATTACTGTAAGGACACTCATGTTCCCAATGTGCTTCACTGCATTGAAAACACCAAGGG
>ML780611.1:430245-445218 GCA_009831015.1 Picea engelmannii | reverse complement strand
CTCAACGAGCTCAATGTCTAGCGGCTATGTTTCCTTCCAGCGTTTTAGGCTGACTGAAGGAGTGTGGGCCCATAACCTGTTAGAATATAGAAGATGGTGTGCTCGTTTTACCATTGACGATACCTTCGTCACCCAACCATAGGTCGAAGCCTCCCTCCGAGAACCTTAACCTTGACTGAGAATTCCTCTAGAAGCAAACCCTAGGCTAGATAGCCAAACAAAGGGGTAGCGCACCTCTCTCCAAGAATAGCGCAACACAAAAGACTGATTAGATAGTCCCAAACCCTAGCCAAGAGATATTCAAGGCAATACTGAAAAATTGTTGCTGTTGCAGCTGCACCAGCTCTTCCACCAAACCTACGCACAAGACTGCAACTGCAGTGTGCACCAAACTGCAGAACTGCAATTCTGAGATGCTATAAATGAGAATTGGCGCCCTGTATTTATAGTAGTCCTGACAGTTTTGCTGGGGCCGACTTCCCCTTCTGGATAAGTGTTTGTTCAGTATATTATTATTATTTCTAGCCGACTTCTTCTCTTGGAGACTAATAGCCTAATATAAATTATCTTCTTGAGCCGACAAGGCTTCTAGGGTTATTAGCCAACTCATTAGGGTTTCTCTTGCTTCCCGGAGTCTTCTATTCTCATCAGGTTCACACGTGGAGGTAAATACCTCCCGCAGCTACCATAATATTAACAGGTGGTGCTCAGGAAAACACAAAGTTTTCTGTATACAAGTTGGTGCTTGTATAAATCCAGTTGGTGCTGGAATATTTAGGGAGTTGGTGCTTCCTTCTAGTGGGTGCTAAAGAAACCAGAGAGTTGATGCTCTCAACAAGTTGGAGCTTGTAAAACAGAGGTAGTAGCCTCACTTTGAGTTGGTGCTCAAACATAGATGATGTACAGAACTTAAAAGACTGCCTATCATTTCGAAGAAGAAGAGGTTTTCTCCCTTTATGGGTTTCCTCGTGAAAATCTGTCTCTATGTATATCTTATGTGTGATTGATGCTCATTATTTATGTTGTCCATATGATGTATAATATTGATGGTCACTTGATGAAAGATTAAAAATGGTTTAATAGACTTAAAATTGTTTAAGCACAGTAACAATTGATTCACCCCCCCTCTCAGTTGTCTTAGTAATTTCAACAAAGAAGGCACCCAGGATATTACAAAAGAGAACTTGCAGGATGATGATTATCAGATGTTACACGGCTAAAGAAGCTCTTAGTTTGGCGCAAGAGGGAGGTATGTCTCCGAGTTCGAAATGGAGGTTCGTGATTTGGTGCAGTTAGGAAAGCAGTGGTCCATGGAACAGTTTACTCAGTGGATGAGTAATGAGATATTTTGATCAAGATGAAAGTTATCTAGTAGATGGATGGTGCCCAGCAAATGGGTAGCATGGTATTATACCATGAAAAGATTTTGGACCACAAGAGATTTTTTTTAGATCCCATAGCTAGACCTTTATAGAGAAGGAAGAGACCTTCGTAGAGAAGGAGAAAGAGAAGAGACCTTCGTAGAGAAGGGGAATGAGTTGCCAAGGTTGGCCTCTGTCCAAGTGTTGAGTTTTGGATACTCTAGGGACATGCTAGAATACCCTCGTAAAGAGGGGTCTGACCACCCTCGTAGAGAAGAGTGTGGATGTTTCTCCAAGGGGCAGCGGGCAGATACTCTCCTCTGGCCAAGGATTGAGTAGCCTGGAACACAATCCTTGACCATGTGGAATGGTTAGTTGGCTCTTGAGGTTTGTGTCGTGATCCTGCGTGGATCATGGAAAGGGAGTCTAGTCTTGCCCAGGCTAGCATCTTAGCTTCTCTAGTTCATGTGGGATGACTAGGAGTGAAGTTATGGTAGTAGTCCTCCCCAGTGGATGGATGAGATAGATGACTACAAGAGAAGGGAGAACATAAAAGGAATGGCAAAACTCATAGAATATCTTTAGTGTGAAGATAAGACATCTTCTATGTGAAGATAAGATATCTTTTGTGTGAAGATAAGAAAGAGTATCTTCTACGTCAAGATGAAAGAAAGAAAGAGTATCTTCTGCGCGAAGATAAAGAGAACAAAACTTCTTTAATATGGATTCATGGAGAACCAATTAGTGATCATGATGCCAGATGACCAAGTGGATTATATTGATGCCTCCTATTATCCAGCTGATGTTGTTAGCCAGTTGATGATGTTACCCAGTTGATGATGTTTCCCAATTCATGATGTTATCTAGTTGATGTTGTTGTCCAATTGATGATGATTATCCAATTGATGATATTTCCCAGATGATATTGTTCAGTTGATGATGACATCCAGTGACCTGTCAAAAGATAAAGAATATCCTTCTTGTTAAGAGGGAGTGTTGAAATATTGTGTAACTGCAAAGAATATTCTTATCCCCTTTTGCGGATTGGTCAAATCCTAAATGTAATATGCAAATTAAGAAGTCGTCCCCCAGGCAAATTAAAGTGGTTCTAACTACCCAGAGAGAGAAGTCGGCCCTGCCAGTGAAGAGACACCTCCTTTCAGCGCTTGCCAGTTTGTATAAATAAAGGAAGCCAGCGCCTCATTTGTTCACTCACTCAGCTCACTCATCTAGTGCGCAAGTATTGAAGGAAGTTGCAGTTATCAGTTGCTGGAAGAAGGAAGAGAGAGAGGCGCATTGCTTGGGAGAGGATATTCTCTAGTGTTTGGTTTATTGTCTTGGCATTGGATTGGCTATGGTTCTTTGATTATTTTCTAGTCTAGCATCATGGTAGTTTGTCTCTCGTAGAGAGAGAGTTATTCTGGTACTGTACTTGGTTATTGAATCTATATTAAAGAAGTTTTGATGGGTTTTCTTCCCCTTCAGGATTTCCCAGGATAAATGCTTGTGTACTCTTGTGATTGTGTTTCTCTCAGTGATCATATCTATGCTATGGTTATCTAGTCAATTGAAAAGAAACCTAATAATAGCTCAAAACTTAACATGCCCAAACAAAGGTAGGGGGAGATGAAAGGAATAAAGATGGAAAGTGGTAAGTATGGAGGGAACGGACGATGACCTTTCACAGACCCACCCAGTGGCAACCCATCCTAAAGGGAGATCAACTTACTAGGGCACCGTGTCATCCTTCCAGGTATGAACAAGTCAAAGAGCATAATTTCCAAGCAAACGTTATGAAATGAAGGAGAATTTAATGCAACATATTCAAGTGCTTCAAAAATCAAAGTGATACATACCATGATACCCGAACTCATTACCTCATGGAGCAAGACTTACTGCTACTTCAGGACCAGGCTGGTGGGATGGATATTATTGTTGTTGATAAATGGACTGCACTGAAGAAAAGAGGGGCCCTCCGAGGCCATGCTCAAGTCGTTCGGCTCTCGGTACTCCATGTCTAGGACCTGTGGGCCTCGATACGTGATCTACTTAGTTATCCCTAGGGTAGGGGATAATAGTCTCTCCCAAGTAGGCATGACCTCCCGGGCAACAATGCCTCGTACAAATGAACCCCAAGATTTGGAAAAGATGTTCAAAGTTGTCCTCACCATAAATTGTGTATCTACAATCTCTCCGACCGCTGCTAGCTCATCTCTGATCTGAGTGAATTTGCCAAGGTATGAAGTGACCGACTCTAAATCGAGCATCTGAATGCTCTTGAGCTTGTCCTGCAAAACCATCTTCTGGTTCTGGTTTGGACTCTGGTAAAGCTTGCACAATGATGCCCATATCTCAAATGCCTAGTCTTTACCAGTCAAATGGGGTATGATGTGGTCCCTCACCGAATCACAAATAGTCCTCTTCACCTTGGTGTTTTTCTTCCTGAAATCTGCATCCAACAATGGTGAAGGACCAGGTGCAGGAGGAATCACCACGGGAGCTTGAACTATATCCCATAGTTCAAGATCCTCCAAGACGAATGTGATCCTGGTCTTCCAAGGGGACCAGTTGCTAGCACCTGCTAGCCTATCCTCTGTCCTCATCTAAGTCATGGACATGACTGTCCACTGACAACTCACACTGATGCTCACACTGATGCTAAAACTGCAAAAGAACTCAGCCTCACCACTTGACACACAAGCGGAAGTAAGGTTGTCCAAACGTGTCCAAAAACCAGTCCTACAAACTGTCCAACAATTCTGCCAACAAGCTGCCACAAACACTGCCAACTAGCTGTCCAAGAATCTACCGACAAGCTGTCAAGAAACTGCTCACAAGATGTTATCAAAAATCAGCAAAACTTCGCAACCAAGGCTCTGATACCATGAAGAAAACCGAGGTACTATGACATTGCCAACTAAGGTCTGTCTTTGACCTTAAGATTGGCTCTAAGTTTCAATCTCCAAAACTGTCTTTAGTTGCGTTTTAGGACAGCAAACAGTCAAGATACTTTTCTGCTCATAAGTTTTATGGTTAAATGTTCTTTGAGGTGCCCTTGCAAGTGTTCTCGTAACACAATGTTAGCACATCCAATATAACTCAAAACAAGTAACACTCCTCAACTCTTTACAACTATGAAATGTTGATCTACACTCTAAGCATGCATGAAAATAGGACACGGGTATTTTTGGTCAACATGACCCTAGATAAAACCCCCCCGGGAAAAACCAGTGTGGAATGAAAATATATATAATCATGATCTCAAACAGTGAATACAACAAGGAATAAATACAAGGTAACCTGGTATGATAGCAAGCTCCTGTCAAGCTTGTAGCAGAGGTTCCAAGGTGAATGCGCCTAGATAAGTACGACCTCCTCTCCTTGTTGCTCTTTACACTGAACTGAAGTGCCCAAGCTCCTCTGTGGCCCAATGAAGAATCCCTTCCACACAAACAACCTGTTGTGTGTCTCCTCCACCATGAACCAGACAGATCTGAGATCGGACAAGGCCTCATAGTGCCTACTAGATGTGCACCCTCCTCCAAGCAAGATTGATAACCATAAATAAACAAGGCTCCAAGCCTCCATAGCTCCTCCATGGATGAAGGCGCCCAAGCTTCCCTCTCTCAATGCTTACATTCCCATTTCCATTGCTTCTCTCTAGCTCTCCTAGTGAAAAAATGAGTGAATGAGCCTCCCTTTGCCCCTTGCGCCCTCCTTGAGCAATACATAAGGAAACCTAAATATGGATGGCTAGGATCATCCCAAGCCATCCCTAATAAATGGTTGAGATCATCCCACAATAATCTCACTCACAAACCCACTTTGGGTTAAGTTCCCTAAGTTCACTTTATGTCTCCTAATTGACCCACAAAGTGAATTAATAGTCACTTTAGGCTAAAATGACCAAATTTCACTTTTGACTTAAATCTCCTAAGTCAAAGTGAAATTAGACATAAAGTACAAGGTACAAAGGTACCAACATCTCCCTCTTATGGTTAGAGGCTCAAAACCACAAGGGAACCACTTCCCGAGGTATACCAAAACTCAACAAGATCTAGTGCAGATCTGATGTACCAGCGAACAGATTTAACAGATCTAAGGTACCAGCGAATAGATCTAGCAGATCTGAGGTAGGAGCGGATAGATCTAGTGCAGAACTGAGGTATCAATAGGAAAATCTAGCAGATATGAGGTACCAGCAAGCAGATCTAGTAGATCTGAGGTACCAATGGATAGATCTAGTGCAGGGTTGAAGTACCAGTGGACAGATCTAATGCAGATTTGAGGTATCAACAGGCAAATCTAGCAGATCTGAGGTACCAGCAGGCAGATCTTGCAAATCTAAGGACCAGCAGGCGGATCTAGTGAAGATATGAGTGTCCAGCAAGCAGATCGGGCAAAGGGTTTCTTCAACGCCATAGTTGTCAGGTTTACTGTAATTTGTATTTTACCTCAATGGCCCATTTTCCCAGTAAGGGAGCCCTTGTAAACTTGGAGTCATTATTAATGAAAAGTTGATTTGAAGGGAAAAATTTATGTGTGCATGTGTGAAGTTTGGTTCCCAGTTTTGTTGCCGTTGTTTTATTTATTTCCAGCCAGTATTTTTATTTTGTGTTATAATTTAATTGTCAGCAAGGAAAAACACAAGGTCGTAATTTATCTAGGTGCTAGGAATTGAGATTTCTCAATAGTCCCTAGGGTCTGCACTAATCTAGATTCGGAAGTAATGCTACTATCAGTCTGTCTCTTGCTGCCCCTAGTTGATGGGAGCATCGTAAAGAAGTAATTAATCTGGTCTAGGAGGAGGCTAGAAAATATGGGCACAAAGCCTGAGGGGGTCCTATATGTATAGGGAGAGACATCTATGATCTAGGTACCTGAAGAAACCGGATAGGGTCTGGATCCCCCTGAACCTCCCACGGATCTCATAGTAAATGAGGCAACAGAATATGAAGTGCTCTTTTGTTTCAACCTCATGAAGATGACACATCTGGCAAATCCTCTCTGCCCATATAGTTTGATGATCTATCTCAACACAAAGAGAATGCACCCAATGACAAGATGTGTATTGGGGGTTGGATAATGTGTCCATCCCTCACCTCTATGAAGTGCTCAACATAGAAGGCCATCTTTGGACGTAACCTACCCTCAAGGTTTGTCCAAGTGACTCGTACAAGTTTGTAATGTTCTCAAGCCAAGGTGCCAAGAACATTGCGTTTTCCATGAATTTTTTTAACTGTTTTCTGGTTATGGCATTTCGTCAAACACTTTGCAGATTTGGTCTTTTAGATTGTACTAGGGTTTATTCTGATGGTTGTTATGTGTATTTGCAGCAATAATTAAGAAGATATAGCATTGGAACATACCTCAACAAAATGCAAGATCAACAACACATGGAATAACCAGAAATACCTCAGATCTAATATTATTCAAAATAGAAGAAGACCTTGATACAATGGATCTGCAGATCTGGTACAATATAGCTATATTCTTCAAGAGAAAGACCTTTCACCACCAAGAATGACTTAGCACACAAGAGGGTGCTTAAGCCCTAGAAACCCTAGCACCCAAGAGAGGTGTGCACCTTTGCCAAAGAGAAGTACTTGCTGAAATTTCCAAAACATGTGAGGAGGATATGATTCTACAATGGAGAATCATCTCCTACTTATATTAGACTTTGACCAATTAGCAAGGGCGTCTTATTGGCACAACAGGGCCGACCTCTCTAAGTCAAATACACTTTATTATTATAATTAATATTCACATTATTAATTATCTTCTTTATATTAATCATATTAACATAGGGCCGACCTGTACCCTTTACATAATAACTAGGGTTACAGGTAGGTCTGACTCTTGAACAATATATAGCAAAGGATCTGATACACCCACCAGTGCTCATCCACTAGGGGCCACATCCATAGGGATGCCATGGACCTGATTCACTGCATTACACAGATGAGCCAAGTCCTCACACGTTCACCTATGCCCATCCATAGGCACGTCTGCTCTACAGATCTGCTTTCCCACTGCCACCAACAGGAGGATCATCTGGAGTCTTCTCGTCAACTCTGTTGCTGCTCAGAGGAGGCCATCACATCATCTTTGTTCTTGTTCACATGATGATGTGCCCAGCGCTTTTGGGATTTCCCACATTCACCATGTGCTCAGCCACAGGCACGTCCTAACTCAACAGATCGCTTTTCCACCGAATGATCATCTGGAGTTCTTCTCTATCACGTCATGGAGGAGGCCATATATACATTCCTAGCCCTGTCCCAGGCTAGAACCACGAACCCTTTATTAGAGGCTTTCTCTCAGGTTTGTAAGCTGAGAGTAAGACTTCACATAGTTGTTATATTCCACATCTCACAGGTTTGTAAGTTGGAGGATGTCTCCTATAGTTGCATTCATCAACACTCCCTCTCAGCTAGGGAGGTATTCTCCATCAGGCCAAGCTTCTCACGAAAATACTCGAACTTTGTCTTGGCAAGTGGTTTAGTGAAGATATCAGCAATTTGTTCATGGGTGGAAAGATATTGAACATGTACTGTCTTCCTCTGTACCATATCTCTGATACAGTGGTACTTGATTTCAATATGTTTTGATTTGTCATGAAATACTGGATTCTCTGAGAGCTTCACACAACTCTGGTTGTCACAATGAATGGTGGTAGGATCCATCTCATTTTCAAACAAATCTGTCAAGAGTTTGCGAAGCCAAACAGCATCACGAACTGCCACGCTTAGTGCAATGTATTCTGCCTCTGTTGTACTCAAAGCCACAGAGCTTTGTTTTCAGTTGCACCAGGAGATCATGGCTGAACCTAGGGTGAAGCAGTTACCTGAGGTGATTTTCTGTCTACTGCACTTCCTGCCCAATCTGCATCAGCATACCCTTCCAGGCTTAGATCAACATTTGTTGCATATCTTAGGCCATAACCAATAGTGCCATGTAAGTATCTTAATATGTGTTTGGCAGCTATCCAATGTGTCTGTTTTGGTTGGCTCATAAACTGGCTAAGCACATTTACTGCATAGCAAATGTCTGGTCTGGTGTTAACCAGATACATCAAGGATCCAATAAGTTGTTGATATAAATGTGGATCTACGTCTCCTGAATCGGTATCATTCATCTTCTTCAGGTCCATTACCATTGGGGTTGGCATGGATTTACAATCTGTCATTTGGAATCTTTTCAGAATCTCCAAAGTATATTTTCCTTGATTTAGGAAAATCTCGTCTGATCTCTGCCATACTTCTAGTCCCAAGAAGTAATGCATTTGGCCCAAAATCTTCATTTCAAATTTGGCAGTTAATGCATGTTTGCATTCAGCAATGAGTCTTTCTAAGCCGATGATGAAAAGATCATCCACATATAGGACTAGAATCAAACATTCGTTTTTATTAATGCTATAATATAATTTTGGGTCGGCTGAGCTTTTATTAAAACCCAAACTTATCAGGAAACCATCCATTTCTCCTACCAAGCACGTGGGGCTTGTTTTAAGCCGTATAGGGCTTTCTTCAATCTGCAAACATGAGATTTTTCGCTGTGTATAACGAAACCTTTTGGATGTTCAATGTAGACTTCTTCCTCAATTTCACCATTGAGAAAAGTTGTCTTTACATCCATCTAATGTAGCTTCCAACCCATGGAAGCAGCTAGAGAAATGATGGATCGAATGGAGGTATATCTGGCTACTGGTGCGAAAGTCTCGTCATAGTCGACTCCCTCTAATTGTGAGAACCCTCTGGCCACGAATCTTGCTTTATATTTTTCAATGCTTCCATCAGCAGCATTTTTGATTTTGTAAATCCATTTGGAAGTTACTACGGACTTCCCTTCTGGCCTTGGGACAACATCCCATACATCATTCTTTAGTATAGATTGATATTCTTTAGTCATGGCATCTTGCCATACTTGTTCACCTGAGGCTTCCCCATGACAGGTTGGTTCTGAATCAATAATGTGAGTCATAGTTGAAAGGTAGCTAGAGAATCTCTTAGGTCTCTTGCTTTCTCTAATTGCTCCTTGTGGAGCTTTATGTCTTTCTGCTTCTTCTAACGTTTGGCGTGCCCAAGCAGATCTTTTATGTCCAATAGTGATGTCTCTAGGTACATTACTTGGGGCAACCAAATCTGTTGGAGGAGCTGGATCAATTTGTCTTGTAGGCTCGTCTGGAACAATATCTGTCTCCCTCTGAATTTCTGAATGAGGAGGAGGTATTGTTTCACCATCTATTTCCATCTGAGCTTCTCTGGATTTCTGGAAGGCTACTTCTTCTTCAAAGGTGACATCTCTACTTACATCAATTTGTCTTTGTCCTGGGATGTAGATTCAGTATGCTTTTGAGGATTCACTGTATCCTACAAAAGTACCTTTTCTTCCTGACGGTTCTAGTTTGGATCTCTTTTCTTTAGGTACATGAAGGTACACTGGACATCCAAATATTCTGAAGTGCCCGATCTCAGGTTTCACTTTGGTGAATGCTTCTTCTGGAGTAATGTTCTTCAGGATCTGATGAGGACTACGGTTTTGAACATATACTGCAGTCATACATGCTTCTGCCCATAGAGTCATTGGTGGACTCTGATCATGTATCATTGCTATAGTTGCTTCAATGATGGTTTTGTTCTTCCTTTCAGCAACTCCATTTTGTTGAGGGTTGTACGGAACTGTGAGCTCCCTCTTGATCCATGCTTCAATACAAAAATTGATGAATTCTTTTGAGGTATATTCTCCTCCATTGTCTGATCTCAATACTTTGATTTTTCTTCCGAGCAAGTTTTCAACCTGAGCTTTGAATTCTTGGAATTTGGCAAGGAATCCATCCTTGTTCTTCAGAAAGTAGATCCAGGTTTTCCTGGAGTGGTCATCTATGAATAGTACATAGTACAAATACCCATTTAAGGATGCAACAGTCATTGGCCCACATACATCTGAATGAATCAAGTCCAAGATTTCCTTGGATCTGTTGTTACTGCTTGGAAAGGATCCTTTATCATTTTTGCCAAGGGCACAGCCTTTGCAAACGCCTTCATGCTGGATCTGGATCTCTGGTAGACCTGTTACCATTTTCTTTAGAGCTGGAAGAGTTCTATAATGAATGTGAGCAAGCCTTCTGTGCCACAACTCACTTAGACTAATAGTGTCATGTAGTAAGGCTTGAATTGGTTTGATGGTCAACTTGTATAGGCTATTGTCTCTAACATCGATTTCTTTGGAAGAGATGATATGAGAGTCTTTGTGCCATGCAAGGACTCTTCCTTCTGAGAAGGTGATTTTGTAACCTTTGTCCTCAAGTGCTCAGATAGAGACAAGGTTTCTCTTCATTCCTGGTACATATAAGACCTCTTCCAGTTTGAGTTGTATATCTGAGTCTAGTTGGAAGGTGGAGGTTCCAACTCCTCTCACGCTATATCTGGCATCATCTCCAAGGACAACGTGTAGATGTGTCTCCTTTTCGATGAAGTGTTTTAAATGATTTTGAATACCAGTCATGTGCCTAGAGGCACCACTGTCAATTAGCCAAGTATTTTCATTGATAGGAACCATACCTGAGAGTGCTGAAAGGTTGATGTCTTCATTGCTTTGGAGTCTCATGTTGAGCTTGCTTCCCACGAAATTGCTCATCTTCACAAACCCTTAGTTTTAGCTAGGCTAGAAAACCTAATGGCTAGGCTAGGCTAGCACTTGTAGGTTTTGTTGGGCTTATGACTGCCAACAATAAGCCCTTAAGTATGATAGCTTCTTCAAGAAATTCTCAGAAATGTGATTCAGAATTTTGACGAAACCCTAGAAACCCTTAGGGTCAAAATTTTGAAAATGCCAGGAATTTAGTTCTGAAACTTGTTGGAGGTACGCTGAAGGAGGTTGTACCCTTCTAAGTCTTTTCCAGCCCAAGCATCCAAGTTTTGAGTGGTGAAATTTCTCTGAAGAAGGAGGTCGTACGGATTTTTTGGAAACCCTAGGAGGGTCGTACAATTTCTGCAAATGAGAGAGTAGAAGATCTGGAGAAGGCTTGTGCAATGGGTTCTTCAAGACCTATGCTCTGATACCATGTTGATTTTCCATAAGCTAGGTTAAGCATGTAGTTCATTTAATTTCATCGTGTCTTAACCATAAACAAGAATGTTGGAGCAACCAAGATCACAAGAAGAAACACCATGCACAAGTACACAAGATATATCCTGGGAAACCCTTCTCAAATAAGGGAGAAAAACCCAACCAAATCCTTTGCTATATTCTTCAAGAGAAAGACCTTTCACCACCAAGAATGACTTAGCACACAAGAGGGTGCTTAAGCCCTAGAAACCCTAGCGCCCAAGAGAGGTGCGCAACTTTGCCAAAGAGAAGTACTTGCTGAAATTTCCAAAACATGTGAGGAGGATATGATTCTACAATGGAGAATCATATCCTACTTATATTAGACTTTTACCAATTAGCAAGGGCGTCTTATTGGCACAACAGGGCCGACCTCTCTAAGTCAAATACACTTTATTATTATATTTATTATTATAATTAATATTCACAATATTAATTATCTTATTTATATTAATCATATTAACATAGGGCCGACCTGTACCCTTTACATAATAACTAGGGTTACAGGTAGGTCTAACTCTTGAACAATATATAGCAAAGGATCTGATACAGTCACTAGTGCTCATCCATTAGGGGCCACATCCATAGGGATGCCATGGACCTGATTCACTGCATTACACAGATGAGCCAGGTCCTCACACGTTCACCTATGCTCGTCCGTAAGCACATATGCTTTACAGATATGCTTTCCCACTGCCACCAACAGGAGGATCATCTGGAGTCTTCTCGTCAACTCTGTTGCTGCTCAGAGGAGGCCATCACATCATCTTCGTTCTTGTTCACATGATGATGTGCCCAGCGCTTTTGGGATTTCCCACGTTCACCATATGCTCAGCCACAGGCACGTCCTAACTCAATAGATCGCTTTGCCACCGGATGATCATCTGGAGTTCTTCTCTCTCACGTCATGGAGGAGGCCATATATACATTCCTAGCCCTGTCCTAGGCTGGAACCACGAACCCTTTATTAGGGGCTTTCTCTCAGGTTTGTAAGCTAAGAGTAAGACTTTACATAACTGCTATATTCCACATCTCACAAGTTTGTAAGATGGAGGATGTCTCCTATAGTTGCATTCATCAACATAAATATCATCCCGGATAATCATGTTCAACTCCTACCTAGTAGGAATGAGGTGGTCAAGCACATTTAAGGAGTTTCTGAATGGAGGAAACCGATCCATTGAAATACCAATGGACTCCAAAAGGTCTGAGACCCCTGCAAACGAACACCTAGTACAACCATGAGGGCTATATAAGGCAATGGACTCCGATGAGCGATAGGCCAAGTATGGGTACCGGTCTCGACCCTTCGCTGAGTCGACCAAACCACAAATGTGGTGCAAAAGTGAAACAAGGAGGAAAATGTTGATGAATGCAGCTATGGGAGACATCCTCCAGCTTACAAACATGTGAGATGTGGAACATAACAGCTATGTGAGTCTTTCTCTCAGCTTACAAACCTGAGAGAAAGCCCCTAAGAAGGGTACGTGGTTCCTGCCTGAGAAGCTAGGAACATAGAGATGACCTCCTCCATGACGTGAGTGAGAAGAACTCCAAATGATAATCCAATGGAAAAGCGATCTGTTGAGTTAGGATGTGCCTGTGGCTGAGCACAAGGTGAACGTGAGAAGTCCCAAAAGTGTTCGGCACATCGTCATGTGAACAGAAATGAAGATGATGTGATAGCCTCCTCTGAGCAGCAAAGTTGACGAGATGACTCCGGATGATTCTCCTGTCGGTGGCAGTGGGAAAGCAGATCTGTAGAGTGGACGTCCCTGTAGACGAGCACAGGTGAACGTGTGAAGACCTGGTTCATTTGTGTAATGCAGTGAATCAGATCTATGACATCCGTATGGATGTGCCCCTAGTGGATGAGCACTAGCGGGTGTATCAGATCCTTTGCTATATATATTGTTCAAGAGTCAGACCTACCTGTAACCCTAATTGTTATGTAAAGGGTACAGGTCGGCCCCACCTTAATGTGATTAATAATAAATGTAAAAGATAATTAATATTAATATTAATTATAATAATAATAAATGTAATAATAAGTATATTTGACTTAGAGAGGTCGGCCTTGTTGTGCCAATAGATGCCCTTGTTAATTGGTCAAAGTCTAATATAAGTAGGAGATGATTCTCCATTGTAGACTCATATCCTCCTCACATGTTTTGGAAATTTCAGCAAGTACTTCTCTTTGGCAAAGGTGTGCAACTCTCTTAGGTGCTAGTCTTCTAGGGCTTAAGCACCCTCTTGTGTGATAAGTCATTCTTGGTGGTGAAAGGTCTTTCTCTTGAAGAATATAGCAAAGGATTTGCCTGGGTTTTCTTCCCTTGTTGAGAAGGGTTTCCCAGGATATATCTTGTGTACTTGTGCATGGTGTTTCTTCTTGGGATCTTGGTTGCTGCAACATTCTTTTTTATGGTTAAGACATGATGAAATTGAAATGAACTACATGCTTAACCTAATGCTTATGAAAAATCAACATGGTATTTGTTATCGCACAGTTTGTAGATACAAGAAAGGCTAAAGAATAGTAGGTCAAACTGGCGAAACAGGGACCTTCCCCACCCAATGTCACCACAATGGGGAGGTTCTTTCTATTTAGGGAGGCTAGGCCCAGGGGAGACGTCCCCGGTAACCTGGGGTTTTGAAAGGGCAAAGGCTAACAGCACAAAGACCAAGTTCCCCTTCACAGATTACCGCCAATCAGATAGTCCCGGCTCAACATCCAATAATAGAGTATAACCAAAGAAAAGAAGAGCACCTGCTTGAGACAACATAACAAGGAAACTAATACGTGCAATCTTGGTTAATACCTCATATAACTCAGTGACTATCTTATATTCAATATGAGCAATTTGAAAGTAAATGTTGACGAAGTCAATGTTTACAAGATAGCAATGGCATTAATATCACTTCATCAATAAATACTTGAATGAAACGACATTCAATATAACAAATAACTTCTTAACTCAATTAATGCCTTCAACTACCATTCAATTACTCAAAAGTCAAAACGTTGCTGCAATAAAGATGAAATATTCAATGATGACGTCAGCAACTTAGGGTTAGTAAGTTAGTCTAGGCTAGGGTTAGTGTAGTTAGGGTTTCAATTTTAAGAGGTTTGAGAGTGTTTGGATCCAATTCTACTTCAACGTTGGAGGTCTTAGATCAGTGCCTTAGGGTTAATGGAGTCATAGGTGAAGAACGCAAAAGTTGAAGGAGATGAGATTTTAAAGGACTAGAGGGATAAGTTTTGTAGTGTTGCTAAAGCAGGGCTCCAAAATCATAACCCTAGGGGAGAGAGGCTCACTCCGGTGTTGCTAAAGCAAGGCCTCGTGCTCTCTCCTCCTTCCCGACAAACAGCTAGCTCAATGAAAAGCAAAATCAAGACAAGAGGGTTTAAAGAGGGAGAGTGTTGCTAAGGCAAGGCTCTTTCATCAAACCCTAAAAGAAAACGGCCCTAGGTGTAGATAACCTAGGCCTGGGACGTCCTCTT
>ML780611.1:393366-407812 GCA_009831015.1 Picea engelmannii | reverse complement strand
TTCTTGCTAGTGGTAGCAAGAGCCACATTCTCCTCCTCATGACCAGCGGATGAACTGCCATGTACATAACCTCTCCAGGTCTCCTCCTGAACAAAGTCATCCCAAAGACGTTCCCAACCGGGAAGCTTCTCCCTAGCAACAATGCCCTCTACAAAAACAGCTCATTGTTTGTAAACACCATTCAATGTTGTTCTCACAAGATGACTGTCAGCTATGGCTTCCCCCACATCTCCAAGCTCATCCCTTACCTGTGTCAATCTAGTAAGGTATGTGACCACATTTTCAGCCTTGGTCATTTTTATGCTCTTCAGTTTTTCCCTCAAAACCATCTTCCGGTTCTCATTTGTACTCTGGTACAATTTAGTCAAAGACTCCCACATCTCATAGGCATGTGTCTTCCCCGTCAAGTGAGGAATCAAATGATCATTGATGGCATCAAGAATAAATCTCTTAGCCTTGATACTCTTCTTAATATAGGCTGCAAGAAGAGTAGCATCAGTAGGTACCACAACAGGATGAGTAGTGGTATTCTCCACAATATCTCACAACTCGTTCTCTTGCAAAAGCAAGATCATCCTCTCCTTCCAAGCACCAAAATTTGCTGCCCCATCAAGTCTGTCCTCAACTCTCAAACTAGTAGCCATGACCCTTTTTCTGCTGAAAATCACAAATTCAAAAATCTGCCCTATGAAGTGTCTGTTGTCCCAACTTTCTGTCTATTGAAAACTCTGCTTCTCTTCAACTCAGCTCTGATACCATGTTAAAATTTCAGACCCCAACCCAGTTTCAGTCTCGCTGATTTTTCAACCAAAGTTAAATGCCCAAACCCAATTTCAGCACAGTTTCAACATATAAAAACTTAGCAGAAAATAAACTTCAGAACTTAAACATGAGGATTCTGAACATCGTTTTCAACGCAGAAATAAAATATCAGTAGTATGCAAAACTCAAAAAATTTATAGATAGAGATTTTTGGTCTAACTTTGACCCTGGAAAAACCCACAAGGGGAAAACCATTGAGAGAGGGCTTTTTATTATTTATGGGCTTCTGAGAAATTATTTTACAGCATATTCATCTTCAGAAATTTACACAAACTTATCTAGACATTCCTGTAGCTTTGCTCCTCGATTTCTGAACCAGAAATCCGTACAACTGTACGGCTGTCCCAGCAATTAATGTTGTACGAACTGTCTCGAAATTTGTGCCCAAAATTCTGCCAAGACTGTACAAAAAACCCAGCAGGAAAAAATGCCTTGAAAAACGCGCCCAGAATTTTCTGTGGTACGGCCCTTGATTTCTGTGCAGGTCCGTATGGACTGTACAGACTTTTCTCACCCAGAAAAGTGTGCCCAACTCCTTCCTCGATTTCTGTGACAATTAAATGTTGTACGGCAGCCTTGAAAAGCATGCCAATACTCTCAGAAAACACAGCTGTCGTCCACCTCGATTTTTGTGCACATTTATTGCTATACGGCCTTCAGAAATCTGTACAGTACGACCTGTTCTTCCTTGCTGCCTGCTGCCTCGAAATCCATGCTGCTCTTTGCCTTGGGATGCATGCTCTCCTTCAGCAAATGTTGTCTCTCTTCTCAAGCTCGACCTCTCTCTGCTCTCTCTTGCTCTCTCAACAAGAAATGAATGAACTACACAAGAATGGGTGCGCCCCCTTGCCCTAATCGACCTCATGAGGGAAGGTGAGGGGTTTTCTAATCTAACGGTTGAGATTAGATTAGATGGGTGGCTGAGATTTGGTGTCTCTTCACTCACCCTCACTTTAGTCATAAAGTCACCTTTTAATTTGCATCTCACAAATTAAATGACTAGGACCCACATTAGGCACTTTCTCCCCCTTAGGCGCCTAGGGAAGAGAAACACTTGCCTTGGTACTTTATTTTAATTAAAAATTTAACACTCAGCATATTTCCAAACAAAGAGATAGCCTCTAAAGAGGCCACACTTTTCTCATTAATCTACCTTCAATAAACACAACTTAATAAAACACGTGTTCAACAACTGCCCACGATACTTTTAAGACACCAGTCTCATGTTTCACAATCTTTTGCTTTATGAGCAGTATTTCATTTTCATTCATGTTATTGTGATTGTCTAATAAGCTTTCAATTATTTGCAGATATTGTATCCTTTACTTTATTGTGCAAGCAACTTTTTATAGTTGGACATATTTTTTGTTATCAAAGCTTATCTTATCTATTGAATGAATGAATGTTGAATGCTTTACTTAAACTGTTTTATTTTGCAATAAACTCCTAGAATGGTTTCTTTTGCTTAGATTAGCTTAAAGCCATAGTATTTTTGTTAGGGACTACCCCCCTTGGCTTCGCTAGGAGTTGGCCTAGACGGAGGAGTCGAGGATCAAGTGACAACACCTTGACTCGAGACTTTCCCCCAAGGACACACTAAGTGGATTGAAGATTTCTTCCACAATGGCCCAACATTGGCTTAATCCAGAAGGGAGAGTTGTCTTAATAACCATCATTTCTTCACTGCCAATCTATCAAGGTTCAATTATGCTAGCTCCAGCAAGTATAATGCAACAAGTTTCAAGAAAGATACGAAAGTTTATGTGGCAAAGGGGTAAAACAAACACAAAGAAGTTCCATTTGGTGAATTGGAGTACTGTTCGGGCTAAGGAAGAAAATGGGGGGCTCGGGATCAAGGATCCACAGTTGATGAATCTTGCCTTGGGTGCAAAAATTGTTTGGAGATTAATCACGAGGTGGAAATCAATCATAAGTAAAAAATATTTTCATTCAAGAAGAGTAAATCATCTAGAGAGATACTCTTGGGAAGGCAATGGTCACCTATCTGGAAATTATGCAAAGCAGCGCTACAACCCATGCTATTGTTGAACACATGTCTTGGATACCAGGAAACAGAAAATCTGTCACAATATGGGAGGATAGAATAGAGTGGGCAAGGCCCCAATCTCTTCCTATGGGGAACTGGCAGGCATCAAGGATTGGCTAAAAGAGAATGGCATCATCACTCTACTTGATCTCTCCAAATGGGACCATAGCACGGGAAATTGGAAGGGTTGGAAAAATCTCTCACCTCACGCATCTGGTGGATCAGATTAATTTCATATCCACTCTCTTGAGAGGAGCAGCCCCTCTCTGTATTTCCATTCTGGACAGCAAAGGTCGGGGTCCAAAGGGAGAAGAGTATACGGTTAAAGTTGGATATACCGTTCAATTGAATGACGCCCCTCATTCCCCAAGGTCAATCTTATGGAAATATATTTGGAAAGGCGATGGGATTCCAAAAGTAAATATTGTTTGTTGGACTTTAGCCCATGGGAAGGTGTTAATAGCCGAGAATCTGAGAAAGAGAGGAATAAGTGGACCAGCTCACTGTCTTTTATGCCTATCAGCCAAGGAAACTTCAATTGACCTCTTTCTAGAATGTAAATTCTCCATTTAGGCCTGGCATATAGCGTTTGCTAAAGTGTGGCATCATCTTATCCATCCGACAAGCTAGAAGGAAATGTTTGCAGCCTGGCAAGATAAATATCCTGGATCTTTTCAAAACCAACCAGTTCTGAAATGTGCTTGGATAGCATTACCAAAAATTTTAAGTTGGAAGATTAGCCTGGCAGGAAGCAAAATCATCTTCAATCAAGATCGAATTTTTTCAAGACAGGTGGCAGCTCAAGCTTGAAATCTCTTAGCAAAGCTATCATCTCCAAAGGAATCAAAGGAAACTTTGCATCCATTTTAGAAGTCAAGGAAAGGCTGTGGGATAAAAGAAATAATAACTGGAGGACCCCTTCAATCCAACTGCATCATTTAAAGGCCCAGATCAGACCCATCTTGGACACTCAGGATGGAAAAAGATGAATTTCTCAAATGGCAAGTTCTTCAAAAGAAATATATTCTCTTCTTTTATGGTGCATCCAAAGGCAATCCTGGGCTGGTAGGTGCGAGAAGGGATTGTTTACAACCCCAGAGACATCAGGAATTGACCTACGCCTAGGGTTTAGGGGAGACTTCTAACAACCAAGCAGAAGCTCTAGCCCTTTACCAAGGTCTCAAACTTATGCAAGCAAAAGAAGTCAAGAATATAATCATCATTGTTGACTCTCTGATTATCATTTGGCAAATGAGAAGTCCAGCTTCTGCTAAATCCTCAAGTCTAGTCAGAATGATTGACCAAGTTCAAAGGATTGCAGGTATTTTGATTTAATAGAATGCTTTCATATTCTTCGCCATCACAATTCACAAGCACATTCATTGGCAAACAAAGGTGTGGTCTTAAATCAAGGACAATTATGCAAAATTGGGGGGGAAATAACTCTTGAATATCTTCCATGATTAGATCCAACAAGAACTATAGGCGCAATAGCATGCAAATGAGATTAAAACTTCACACCCCCCACCCCCGTACCCATCTATTATGCTCTCATGCTTGAGTAGAGGAGGTGATTAATGGATATTGGGATGGGTGCTTGTCGTGAAGGTGGGATTTTTTTTTTTTAGGGGAGTTTGTTTTGCAATTTTCTTGCTGCAGTGTGGATCCCTGTAGAGGCTAGGGTCAGAGCATGGATTCGTCCTGCAGGTGGAGGCTTGAATGAACCTTGGATGGCACAATCCCTTCACCAGAAGCAGGTGAGTTTCTCCTATTTCGTGGCAGTGGAACAGATGAGAATAATCAATCTGGGGCCGAGCAGAATGAACCTCTTCTTCACAGCTCTGTATTTGGATCCTTAGGATACAGTTCACTCTTCGTATTGGTGTTTACATTGCCCCATTAAGGAAACTCTATCTTTCAGTATGGATGGACGTCCACGCCACTGTGGGTGCAATCCTTGTGACATTGCAGAATTTCTCCAAATCATAACGGAGCATAGTCTGTCAGACAGAGGAACTCCATGCGGCAGTGTCACATCTCAATGACAGCATATATGTTCAGTTAGAGGAATTAAAGGCAAAAAATGTAGACTTGGAGATGAAGGTGGCTACTCAGAATACCCAAATTGAAAGGCTGATTTCTGACCACAACATGCATGTTTGCACAGATAATTCCAGACTCTGTCAGAAGCCCCAATACCTTTGTAGGCTCACCCAAGGATGCAGCAATGGAGGAAGATACAGTACATCAGGCTCAGAGGTACATGGAAGCTGAAGAAACTGATGAAAAGAACAAAGCAGAGAACAAGTAGAACATATGCAATGGACAAATTTTCAATTACATTCCAGGTTTTATGTTTTGCAAATCTAAGTATATGCTAGGACGGTTTGTTCAAATTTACAGTACCAGGAACGATAGTTTTATGAGGAAGACTGTAAAATCAATAAGGGTTTTAGACAGCCCCCTTGCATATTTTGAGTTTTTTGAAGTTGCAGAACAAGACTCTTCTTTTGGATTGTATCAATTCGCTGTACAGTGTGGCCGCAGCTTCCATTTAATATAATTTCTATCCGTTTCAGTTTAAAATAAAAGAATCCAAGTTCTTTAATAATAAAGAATTCCATATGAGAGATTTCTAACAAAGCTGTGTAGAAAACATTGTACACGTGAAGAATACATACTTTCAAGCAGGCTAAAGTATCCCCAAAGAATAGCATTTTCCCATTTGCTAGCAAGCAGATCCTTTCAAAGAGCCCAAATACTTCAGTGCTGCTATGATACATAGTAAATATGACTGTACACCCTGTGCTTGCAAGTCTCTTCAGTGTCACCATCATCAAAAGTGCAGATACACTGCATTCAGAAGGGAACAATATTCTGTCAGATGCATAAAGTTGCATTTGTAAAACATAAAACTGAAAAACCCATACATATTCTGTAATCACAGTTTAAAAGATCGTCACTTCAAGTATCAACTAGTTGCAGTCCTTCCATACAAGAAAGCAACATATTGAATGTCAACAATGCCAGGGAACAGTGCATTCCAACAATACATGAATTCCATGCATAAGTACATAGCAATATATTTTTTTCTTTTTTTCTGAGCAATGTACTTGACTAACCAGTCAAGGTGATAAAGTGGTTCATCAATAAAAACGAATTGTGGACTTCCAATCAGCTCCCTGCAAATGCTAACACGTCTTCTTTCCCCACTTGTTAAGCCCTTCCTGTAGCAGTTACCTCCTATGCATCTATCTGCATAGTCTTCCAAGGACATAGCTAAGATGGCATTGTCCACCAAAGCAGCCTTTTTCTTGCGTGAGATGAAGCCTGGAAGTTGTAAAAGTGATGAATAGTACAGCATTTCACGTACTGTAAGAGTCTCAATCAGTTCATCTCCTCTCCCAATATATGCCTATGGATGAAGGAAAATATCATCAATATGAGAAAAGTTAGAAGTACTGAATTGGATTATTTTCCATCTTAAACATGCTGAAGAATCCAACAATACAGGAATTAAAACGAGGACACATCCAAAGAATGTACAACATCCTCAATATCACAGTATCTGAGAATTTTTTTTGTTAGAAAATCATGACTCCTTGCACTCTTCAGGAAGGAGAATCCCAACGAGCAATCTCCATTATACTCTTCCTTTTATGGACAAATATTATCAAAATGTACTAAAGGAATCCATACAAAGATCATGCAAAACTAAATGAGTGACAAGTAAAATATCTCTTTCAGCATGCAGCCACCAGGATATGAAGGTTGTAATTTGCTTGTCTCGCACATGACCTGAATAGACTAAAAATTGCTAGAAAACTTGAACAAAGTGACATTTAATTATATAGCATAACTGAAAACTGTGGAATCGTTTTGTAAGTACATTTTTTTAATTTAAAAAACATGTATAAGACAGTTCAATCAATCATACACATGAAATTGATTCCAGTGAAGAGAAGGCAGAGCTTCATATGTCTGTTGAAGAATTAATTTTGCAGTTATAGTCAGGACTCAGTACTACTGTAGATTTTATACTGAGTAATTTAAGTAGTAATCGTTGAAATATTTGGGTATAATATCTGTTGCTTACTATCTTATTGCACATTCTATTTCTAACAGGTATGCTAATGTTTTAGATTCCACATAATCTATTAGATGTTTTATTTCAAGTGTCCATGCCTAGAGGTTCTAACTTCTAACTAAATAATAAATAATGGGCTAAATAGACAACAGCAGTCAAATGAGATAATGACCACAGTCACGAAGTATGTTTAAATGTATGGCAACTTTTAAGTATGGAATTGCAAAGAAACATGGAACAGTACCGTAAAATGAATGATAGTATATAAATATTTTTTAAATTTGAAATACAAATTAAGCCCATGAAATCTAAAAGGCAAAGCATACATTTGACATTGTAGAGACTACCTACTACCAAGCTTTCCTATATAGCGAGATAATATGCTAGACACACCTGTCACTGACCTGACCTTCTCTGGGCAATACTGCCTTGCATGTATGTACATGAAATGTGGCAACAAATGGCGCTACTGTGAGTGTGTGAAACCATGGAACAACCTGGAATCGCAGCCAAGTGTGTATGGCACTTTACAAAATAAATATTGCAGCTAGTGAAGGTTGTGTTGTATGTACAGGGCCCAAAGAGCCATTGTGTCTAACAAGAAGCACAAAGAGAGTGTATATGCAATATTTTTGGTTCAATTTGCCATTCAATCTTCCAATCAACTGTCAATAGAAAGTAGTAAGTGCATTCTTCATTTTTCTACACTCAAGCCAAGGCAAAATTAACTAAATAGATTGTTTTTCAATAAATGCAGTCTCTCTTGAGTTTGGCACAGTTCTCCCATGCAACTGCTCAACGTCTTGAGTCTTGACTTCTCTCAGTGAAGCACAAGCAGACCCATACTTTGTGTGTAGTATTTTCTGCTTCAGCACATGACAGGCCTGTTCTCATAGCCCAAGACTACTCGCCTACAGCCACGCTCACACACTTGCCCTCTGAGATACAAGCTGCTTCCAATGAAAAAAAACTTACGGTGTTGCATGACTCTCCGGCAACGAGGAAATCCAATGTACTCTTAGCCTTTGGGTTGCTCCGGAAGTGTTTACATCGAGCTAGGGGTGTGCCTCGTGGTGTGGGGTGCATGGTGAAACCCTAGCCCTTTTATTGTATCTTAGACTGTTTTGGTTTATTGACAGTTGGAGAGCTTACTATAGGTGGATGCTTGTCCTCGGGATATGTGCTAGAAGAGACAACTTATAAATGTAGTTATCTTATGTGGCATTGACATCTTCTACATGGCGCACATGTTGAGGAGGATGGAACCTCGGCATAGGATGTGGAGCTATCTTGTGCAGGAGTGCAGGCACTAGGGTGAAGGGCGCTTGGCCCTAGGACCATCAGATTCACGTAGCACACTCTAAGGGGTTGAGCATTTGGCTTGAGACTTGTTTGGAGGGCGCACCACTTGGAAGTTGTTGTGGACATGGTACACGTGTGGGGAAGCATTGGAGCTTAGGAACTTATCTTGGAGAGCGTGCAGCCTTGTGATGAGGAGCCCTTGACATTTGGAGCCTTAACTTAAAGAGTGCACCACTTGGGAGGTGGAGTACAACCACCATGCGACATGTGTACACCTTGGAACGGCGTGCTCCTCATGTGGACCTACTCTAGTGGCTTAGATTAGGTTGCTTGTAGATTTAGTCCACTTTCTATCGTTGGCCTCCCTCACCTATCTTATATAAAGGGAGGAGAGTGTCTTTGTAAAAACAACTTAGCCACTAGATCAATTGTATCGTCTTGATGTACTTGTCATGTAGTCTTTGTGCTTGTGATATGCAAGAGTTGAAAGGCTTAGGTGAAGACTTGGAGCTCTAGGGTTGAGGTCTTGGTGTAAGCAAGACCTAGAGTTTGTGGCATGAAACCCTAGAGGAGACTTCAAACATTTGATGCTTGTGGAACTTGTTTGATGCAAGCTTGTGAATCTCCTTGAAGACTTTTGCGATGCAAGTGGGAGATCCAAGGGTGGATTTGTTGGTGTGATGCTAGCTTGTTATGGAGCCTTTGGTGCAGCTAGGAAAACTTGGTGAGATGTCGTATAGAGTTGTGGTATTACTGGTTGGGGTGTGTTGTTGACGGTGGATACCCAATCTAGGGTTTGGTAGCAATTGGTGTCCTTTCCTAGATGAGTTGAAAGGGCATGTTGTACAAGCATGGGATGAGCTAAGGTATTGTATTGTATCTTTTATTATGTTGTCTAAATTTGTATCTTGTAGATCTGAAAATCAGACTTGTGTTATCATTGTTTATGAGTGGTTTCTTGGTTGTTTCTAAACGCTAATTTATTGGGACTGTTGCCGCCTTATACACACCTGGGCTAACGTGGAAGAAACCTTCAATCCTCTAGTGCGCCACTCCCCTTTACTCTCATGCATCTCCTCCTTTACTCTCACGCATCTCCCTTGGGAATGTCAACTCTCTTGCTATTTAAGCAAGGCTACCCCTCCTCCTTTTCTAGGTTGAAGTTTGGGCAAGCTTGTACATCATTGTTGTAATTTTCTCATGCAATTGGAATAATAAAAGACTTTGGAGCTTGTTATCGTGCAGTTTGTAGCAAGAATAAAGGCTAGAGATTGAAGAGACAAACTGGTGTAACTGGAACCAATCCCACCCAATGTCACCTCAATGGGATGGTTCTTTTTGTTTAGGGTGGTAAGGCCCAGGGGAGACGTCCTCGGTGACCTGAGGTTTTGAGAAGGAAAAAGGTTATAAGACAAGGATAAGTTCCCCCCCCTCACAAGTCACCACCGAGCAGATAGTCCGGCTAACAGCCAAGAATAAAGTATAACCCAGAAAAAGAGAGATTCACCTGCTTGAGACAAAGCAACAAGAAACTGATATATGCAAGCTACTCAATGGGTTAGTACTTCAATAAATCAATGACTATCTGATACACATATAAGCAATTGGATAATAAATATTGACGAAGTCAATATTTATAAAATAGCAATGATAAATATGTCACTTCTTCAATAAATGCTAAAACAATATGGCATTCAATGTAACAAATCAACACTTTATTCAATTAATGCCTTAAAACCACCATTCAATTGCTTATAATAAAGGTTATCCACCATTCAACTTCATCTATAAGAAAGGTTATCCCGAAGGTGAATACCTCCCGCAGCTACCAGAAACATCAACACTCCCTCTTAGCCAGGGAGGTATTCTCCATGATGTTTTTCCTCTGTTCCTCATAGCCTCGCAGACTATGTCATGGTCCTCTGACCATGCCATGGTCACGCAGACCATGCTACTAGTAGCATCATCACGTCGCACATGGCTACACCCAATGTGGACCTTTTCTAGGGCCTCATCACCACTAGAATACACTAGGACCTTCTCGCCCGTAGTGCATCGTCAAGGACCTACTCGCCCATGATGTGTCCACTTGGTCTACTCCCAAGGGATGCGTCCACATGGTCTACTCCCAAGGGACGTTGGGCACCAACCTAGTACAACTTATCTATCCATCGATAAGTGTCATACTCAACTCAGTCCATCGAGAAGTATCGTCACAGAAGAATGTCTCACAAAGTTGCAACCATCAATACTCCCTCTCAATGAGGAAGGCATTCTCTGAGCATATCTTGTACTTGTTCTTGGTATTCTTCTGTCATGAAAAGTTTCTCCATGAGACTCGTTAGCTATATTGATGATCCATATCCACAACCATGTGTCTAGCACCTTGGGTCGTTCTTGTCCCATGACAAGAATTATGACCACATCGGAGCCACATTCACCTCACAGTTGATCCTGGAATGTCCACATTCCCACATGATCATGAGCATCTTTAGAATGATCAAGATCAGTCCTGAAATGTACATATTCCCATAGGATCACTGCGCGAATGCATTTAGCTCGATGTTATCGAACACATGGAAATGCACCTCAAGCAACTCGAGTCTTCAGTCCGTCGAAGACTACGTTGGGGCACATCTACTCTAGATGTAGATGTTCCCTATCTCCCCTGGTCTGCAGCCCAGTACTGGAAGAAGGGTCGGCCTGATGTTTATCAGGGCCACTCACCTCACCGTTAGTGTTATGCCCGATGCAATTCACACACATTGGAGGAGTCCTCAGTCCATCGAGAACTACGTAGCTTCAGTCCATCGAAGACTACGTCGGGCTTCGAGTCTTCAGTCCATCGAAGACTATACCAGGGTCCCAAGCCTTCAGTCCATCAAAGACTACCCTGGGATCATTCCCACATGGTCAAGTCCGTCTGACCAATCTTGGAATGTCTAACCGATATCCTCTTGTATATCTAGCAGCAACTCGAATCTTCAGTTCGTCAAAGATTACATCTAGGCCTATTCCCACATGATCAAGTCCGTCTGATCAACCTTGGAATATCAGAACGATGTTGCAATCATCAACACTCCCCTAGGGAAACATTTGCATTCCTGCCAAGCTTGTCCCAGACAGAGGGTTAGTGCAAATGTCAGATGTCTGCTCATTTGTGGATATGTGTTGGAGCCTCACTGATCGGAAAATATCCCTTGGCATTCATGCCAAGAGCACAACCTCTGCAGATGCCATCATGCTCAATACGAAGCTTTGGAAGACTCGTCGCCATCTTCCCCAGAGCGGCAAGAGCTCTATAATGAAAATGAGCAAGTCTCCTACACCATGACTCACTCAAATCGATAGAATCATGCACCAGGAACTGATCAATCTTTACAAACTCCTTGTCTGGTCCGACTACTTCATGTCTCAAACTAGAGACCATCTAATAAGTTTCCTTCTGCAACCGTCACTATAGCTCCCTCTTAGAGCTATCACTAGTGACATGCCTCCGAGGTAACCTGCCCGAAACAAGAAAATAAGAACAACATTTCCATGGCAACCTCCATGGAATTTAACAATATAACCTACCCGGAACAAACAACAAAACAAGAATATCTCCTAGAGGGGAGATAAACAAATGCATCTCTAGTATTAAGTGATTAGTATAATGATCATAACTCCAATAGATCAAAAACATAAAATCGCATTGGTGCCATAACAGCTAGAGGCATATCAAAACAATCAAACCTGGAGGGTGCGTTGTTCCTTTGAATGCACTGGATCTGAGATCCCTCTGGATCTATGATTTGCTGCTTGGACAAAAATCCCTTCTCCTAGAAAACACTCTCAAGATAATGATACAATTTAACATATACAAGTACATACCTCAGAAATTGCAGCAACGGTAAGCAGCGACAAAGCCTAAAACTTCAAGGTGCTCCAACTAGCTTGACAAAATAAAAATGTGTAGTGGCAAGGTACTGCGGCAAACTGCAGGGGCAAGGTAAATCTCATGATCTTCCTTCCAGCGATTAGATTGTTCTGAAGGAAACCAAGCTCTGATACCATGTTGAATTTTCGTTAATTACGTTAACATTAGATTTACCATAGCAATTAAACTTCTTTTGCATGCTTGTTTCTCCATAGGCGATGTTGCACCATCGCCACCCAACCATAGGCACCTACTCGTGCCACCCCCGAGCATAACATATACATCCTGGGAAACCCTTCTACACAAGGGGAGAAAACCCAGCAACCTTCTTATAAAGAATATCCTTGCCAAGACAGAATAACCAAGAACAAGCTCTATCCACTAGAGCAAACCAACAAGAAAGAATCTAGCAACATAGATGCAGCACACCCTAGCCAGAGCGTTAGCGTGTCTAGCCTCCACTAGCACACCACCAAGAGATAACCAACAATACAGCTGCAGCTCACTCTAGTCAGAGCGCTAGAGTGTCTCTACCAATACATCACCAAGACCAAAAGAGATAGACCTTCCATATGTTCCCTTCTTCCTTCTGCGGCTGCAGCTGCAGCTCTCTTCACCAAACTTGCGCTATAGATGAGTGAGAGAGTGTGCCAAATGAGGTAGGCGTCACTCTTATTTATACTAATCTGTCTAGTGACGTTTCTGGCAGGGTCGACCTGACTTTCTAAAAAATATATTTTCTGCTTATCTTTTTCTAGAGCCGACTTTACCTCTGGAGCAATATAGTTCTTCTTTATTATTTTTTGTGAGGCCGACTTCTCTTCTGGGATCTTCTTTGACTTCCAATGGTTTTCCTTTAACGTCTTGGCAACTTCATCTATAAGAAAGGTTATCCCGGAGGTGAATACCTCCAGCGGCTACCAGAAACATCAATAGGAGCCTAGTCACAGGTGTGCTAGGCATGGAAATAGGGCAGCAACAGATGATTTTGGGACTCAACCTGCAGGGAAAAGGTCAGGCCACTGATTTTGGAGGCTCGGCCTGCTAAAAGAGAGCATCCACAGTCTTTATGGGCAGTGTTGAGGGCTGCTACAAGTAGATAACAAGTCTGTGGGGCAGTTTTTGAGGGACAGCAGGTTCTGGAGAGCTTCAGAAGGCTGGCCGCTAATTTGAGAGGCCTGTGAGGAGCTGGGTATAGCTGTTTTGGAGGGGAAGTAAGCGTCGCAGCCCTGATTCTTGTGGACAGGAGGACAGGCCTGTGTAAAGGTGCCAAAGGGCTGGTGTTAAGTTGCAGAGGCAGTGGGTGCCCTAACCGTCAACATCAGTTCAGCAGCAAGAAAACTGGGAGGGTTTCATCAGCAGTGAGTAAGGATTTCTAAGTATATGATTTCCTTGTTTTGTCATTTTTTCTGTATAAGAAAATTGGCCCATTGTCCCTAGTACGAGAGCCCATTGTTCTGGGATTAGATTGAATGAAGAACAACTGTTTTGGGCATTAATTTCCTATGTACTTGTGTATGATTCAATTGTTGGTTTTACTTTCCGATGTGCTAAGTTGTTAGACATCTCAGTGTGTTTATGTTCACAGTTCAGATTGTGTAATTTATGTGTATATTGTTGAGAACCTAGACCAGACCCGAGGTGTGATCAAAATTTAACAGCAATAACTAACAGTTTATATCAGCAAAGTATATTTGTAACAGCAGCAAGAAATCAGCCCTCAAAAATTGCCAATAAAATCTTAAAATACAATCCTTAATGAGTGGAATAAGATCCAAGTGTTTAACAATGAATTTAGCCTTCTTAAACCACAATATTAAGTAAGTTATCAACAAGTTGAACAAGCCCTAATGGCTGTAAATGTCTTTTATGACAGCACCAAGTTATTGGGTGAATTTGCAAGCCGTTTGGCAATATTGAGCACAAGAAAGTGATTGAGTATTCACCCAACAAATTATCTTTTGAGAGAGTGAGTTTATTGGAGTTTTCACACACTTATAGCAAGAAGACTAGTGTCGTTCTCCTTCTCTTGGGCAATGGAGTCAAGCTACACTTTGAATTTAGATTTAGATAGCCAAGAAGGGTGAGGATTGGGAACCCTAAGACTATAGACTCGTAGGCTTGGGACTGTTATCCCCGATATCTAGGGATAACTAGGAGATCATGTCTCGAGGCCCACATGGTCCTAGACATGGAGTACCGAGAGCAGGGGCGACCTGAGCATGGTCCTGGAGGACCCATCTTCTTCTTCTCAGCCAGTTTTGTCCTG
>ML780611.1:374401-390424 GCA_009831015.1 Picea engelmannii | reverse complement strand
ATAGCATTAATCCATTGCTCATATATTTATTAAAAGATAGTCTTGAATGCTTATGAAGTACTAACCCACTGCAAGCACATTCTAGTTTTCTTTGTTTTGTCTCGCAAACAGGTGTCATCAGTGGTTTTATCTCCTTGACTATCTTCTCTTGGGCAGCAATCTGTGGAAGGGGTTTTCCTTGACTTAGCCTTTACTCTTTAGCCTTCCTTAATCCAGATTGCCTTAGGGACGTCTCCCTTGGACTTGCCCTCCTAAATAGAAAGAGCTCCCCATCGAGGTGACAGTGGGTGGGGAAGCTCCTGTTACGCCGGTTTCAAGCCCTGACTCAAGCTCTTGGACCTTTCCTACAAACCGTGCGATAACAGGGACCAATCTTCGAGAGAACAAACCCTAGGGTCTAAAGACTTATAAACCCTAGGTGTCGTTTTCTTTTCTTCTAGGATGTCTAACTCAAGATCCAATTGAACTAGGTTCAAACCCTAAAATCTAAAGACTTATAAACCCTAGATCTTGAAAATAGCTAACGACTTTAACCTAGGGGGATAAAGACTTATAATCCCTAGATTAGGTCTTTAAATGTTGCAACAAAGATGAATGAAATAGGGAGGGGGACAAAGACTTATGATCCCTCCTAGGGTTTCAACAAGAACAAGGTAACATGCAACAAATTATAACATAGCATTCACCAAAATATACCATAAACATTCAATACTTGATAAAGAAGTCTTACTCAACCAAGTCGAAATGCATGAGGAAACCCTAGCTCAAGATCATCCACCAACAATAAGACAAAGCATCCACAAGATCCTTACACCAAAAGTGTGCACTAGTTATCCTTAGCGAAAAAGAGAAGAGAAAACCAAGTAGTAGTGATCTCACACAAGAGTGAGTTGTGTTTTGATACAATGGAGCGCTCCCTCTATATATGTGAGGTAACCAAGTGCATATGTCCACATAAATCTCTAAAACAACAATAAATCCATGATACAAGTGAGGTCGACCCCTCAAGTAGCCTCTAACAATAGATAATCATGCTAAAACATCAAAATAAGCCCTCTAAAGCCAAACGCGTGGGTGACATCATGCCCTAGGAAGGTGTTGTGTTAAATTTCCTCAAACCCCAGTCACGGCAATTAATTCCCAGTAAATCCTTGCTGAAATAAAATGCAGATCTACTGAATAACAGCACACTAAGATTCTTAACTAGAAAATTGCAACGGAAGTAAAACAGGAAACCAAACACATGTACAGAGATAATTTTGGGTAAAAACCCTTGGAAAAACCCCCAAGGAAAAACCAGCAACGAGATGATTTTGTTATAGAAAATCAGGGCTCCCTTACCGAGATAATGGCCCATTGAGAAAAAACAAACAGCAGCAAAACTTGGGCTGATTTCACCTGACGAAACCCTCTTCCCCTTTGTTGTCCATGCCTGCTACCCACTTGGATGTACGGCCCCTGACGCAGACTATACGTATTGTACGAATGCTACCTGTGGGTTGTACAGACCCTGCAGTTGCGGGCTGTGTTATCGCACAGATTGTAGATTGGGCAAAGCCCGACCCAATCCACAAGTGTGAGACAACTATGGGAGTAGCTACCCACTGTCACCTTAGATAGATACTCCCCTCGCTTTAGTGATGATAAGTCACCACAAGGGGGGAATCCCGGTGACCCTAGGGGGGTTGAGACGGAAAGTGCTAGAATGACCAATGAAACCCCTATAGGTCAGGTTTGGAAGTGGAAAGAGGCTTGCAAAAGAGTCTTGTTGGTGAAGGGAGGTTGCCAAAGTGTTGTGTGTCTGCAAGACAATGTTAGACCTGCCCGGAACAAGACAAATGATCATAAAACCAAGCCTATATCAAGGGGACATGCAAAGAAAGCTTCTTGTCCTAAATTGCAGCAATAAACAAATATAAATATCAGCAATGGAAAAAGTTGTTAGCTGCAGAATTAACAATCAAAAGCATCAAATATTTATTGGATGATCAAGTACTAAACATGTAGGTAATTTTCCAATACTTGAGCAAAAGCTTTGACGGTAAAAAGGGGATGCTAAATGAGGTTATCAGCAAAGTATTCTAGCAGCCTTATGGCTGTAGAAAACAATTGCTACAGCAGCATTATCTATCCACCAAAATCAGTTAACAATCCACCCAAAAGATAGCCAATGACAAGTAGATTCAATATGGCACCTTGTAAGCAAATTTCAATGGCAGATTAGTGAGTAAAGAAAGAGTTTAAGAGTGTTTTGCTGCAGCCCTGATGGCTGTAGCATTTAATTAATCACAGCAAGAGAAAAACTAGGCCAAGCTAGATGTCTTAGTGGCACAAGCAAGCTGTTAAATTTTGAGCTTGATTTTCTTATGCGGAATATTTCTTTAAAATCTTCAACACTTTGATTCCAGCTTAATACATAGAATCATAACTGAATAGCAATAATCATGTAGATACATAAGCATGCACATCAACAACACATATGCCCTGGGGAAACCTTGTACAGAGAGAAAAACCCCAGCAAATGATATTCCTTTATTGCATTAATAATGTAAGATCACTTACAAACATCCACCATGAAAACTTTGCTCTTAAAGAGCTTGCCAAGTTGACTCTGACCTGATAGAAACCTAAGAGACCTTCCTGATATAGATGTATCCGAGTTGCCTTCAAAGACTCAGCTCTGATATGGGTTGTTGTTGCTGCCTCTGATTGATTGATACGTGCCTCTATTTAGCACTGGTACAGCTGCCTTTATGGTGCTGATATGTGCCTCTGTATAGCGCTTGAATTGCTGCCACTAGTGGATTGATATGTGCCCTTGTTTAGCGCTTGTATTGCTGTCACTAGTGGACTGATATACGCCTCTGTTCAGCGCTTGTATTGTTGTCACTAGAGGACTGATATGTGCCTCTGTTCAGCTGATCTACGGCATTGTTTGTTGCCTCTGTATGCTGCCTTTACAGCACTGTTTGTTGCCTCTATATACTGCCTTTACAGCATTGTTTGTTGCCTCTATCTCACTGATATATGTTTCTAGCTTCACCCTTAACCTGCATACGAACTGTGTAGAAGAGAGGGGTTTACCTCTGCTTACAAAGGAGTGAAGAGGAGAAGAGGAGAGGGCTCGAAATAGAGGTGTGAAAGCATGTTTGACTTAACTCAGCATTACACTTTAGTTCAAAAATAGAACTAGACTTGAGACTTCAGTTACAACTCAGCATTACACTTTAGTTCGAAAATAGAACTAGACTTGAGACTTCAATTACAACTCGACTTTTTTACAAGGCAATTCGAATTTCTCTTCATGGTGGATAATGTTACACGTGCAAACGCACTAGATCAATACATTTATATCATTTGCAATATTAGGAATATCATTTGTTTCTAGCTCATAGGAATTTTATATTCAACCTAACTTTTGCTAGATGCCTTGACTTTTGCTCATGGCTCACAAGGCTTGACTAGGCTCACAGAGGTTGTACGTTCCCCTGACTTTTGCACTAAACTGTCTATGCTCACAGAGGTTGTACGTTCCCCCTGACTTTTGCATTAGACTTACATAGCATCTCATTCGTCCTGACTTTTGGTTTGACTCACAGAGGTTGTACGTTCCCCCTGGCTTTTGTCAATACCTCACAAGACTGGTTGATTCTCAAAATTTCCCTGGCTAGCCTCAAGGTGGTCCATATAGCCTCTCATTGGAGAATGACTATCGATGCTGCCAAATTTAACACAAGCTAATATCACTAAGAAAAGATTCCAATTTGAACAAATGCAATATCTCGTAATTTCACGTATACCAATGCAAATGATTTTATTTCTCCAATCAAATAGATGAGTGCCTAGTCTATTGGGTTATGGAGTCTTGGATGTAAGAGTTAGATCTACTACTTCTCTAGGGGTGTAAGCCATTTTACTCCATAGAGCAAGTAAATCCAACAAGGTAAATTTAGGAGGGTGTAAGCCCTTTTACTCCTCCTAGCAACCTTGATAAAAAGCTTATCCAACAACAAATATGATAGAGTTGGTGAAGGGTGTATGCCATTATACTCCTCCCAGGGTTTTAGACAAGAATAACCTTGAAACAAGAAGAAATTACTAACAATATGCAGAAAATCTCTTACCAATTTCAATAGAAAGCATGCAAAACCATTATTTACCAAGAATATTCCATCAACATCAACATGCAAGAGACAAGCCTCCAAGAGGGTAGCGCACCACTCCTTTCATCAATAGACAAGAACAAGCATCCACAAAACAAGCACAAGAGAGAGATAGAGAAAATGTCCAAAAAGGGCGCAAATTTCAGCCAAGTATATGTAATTCTCAAGCGAGATTGTTATCCAAATGAAATGAATTAGGTCTCTATTTATACAAGACCTCTAAAATTAGTTTGTCAACTTATCATTAGGGTAAAACACAATTAGGGAGGTCGACCTTGTCTAATTTCCCCTTTACATTCATAATTTGAAATTACAAAAATAAAATCCCCCTTTAGGAGTGACGTCATGCCCTAAGGGTGACGTTTTGGGCTAGAGAGCAAGTCGTTGAGCATTTTGGAGGAGTCGTTGGGCCTCCAAAGGACATGTCTCCATGAGTTAGGGCTTCTCTCCTTCAAAACATGCCAACTCTCCATCAAGTCATCACCACCATCACCAAACCCTAGCCCCCAATGTGACTTCAAGCCCTAAAAATGACATTTTAGGCTTCCAAGGCCAAACGTTGGGAAAGTAGGGGGGCTAGTCTCTTCCATCAAGGTGTGTCCTCATGCCTCCAAAGGAAAATGTCCTTGATCTACATGCCCAAGAAGCAAGGGCGCATCATCCATCCTGTGGACTTCATGCCCCAAGTGAAGGTCCAAGTGACCTTGTGCCTTCACGAAAAGTCTTCCACCTGTCAAGGCCCTGCAAAGACAAGTAAATTCGTCCTCCAAGGGCTCACAAGTCACAAGCATCATGTCAAGTAAGCCATATATAATAAAAGAACCACCCGAACATGTGCATCAAATACCCCCTCTCAAAATAAACAAATGCTCAAAGACCCTATGCAACTTGCCAAGTTTAGGTATGGGAGGGTTGTCATGGTGACCTATTGGGTGAATCATTCCCCAAGTTAAGGAGTGTTTTCTAGGTGGACCCTCTCTAAGTCATGTAAAGAGTATGAAGTGGATGGGGGGTAAAACTTTTGGGCATGGGGTTCATGACATACAAGGGTTCGTATTATCTCATTTATGGGTGCCTTTGTAGAGGGTGTGTTGCACCTTCGTTTTCAATGCAACCTTTTTCCAAGCCCATTTATTGCCATTAATTAATTAAAGTCCAAAACAATTGGGTATTATAAGACATGGAAAGAAAAGAGTACCACAATGTCACTTGAAGCTAGAGGTATGCAGAGTGCCATATGCATGGAAAGAAAGGGACACCACATAAGTGTACACACCTCAACAAGTGGGACATCTATATAATGTGAATTTGCTTTTGCAGGTCTTCAAATCTTTTAGGAGAAATGATTCATTGTTCTCAAGACCTCTTTGGGCAAGCATCTAGAAGGTTATGATTTGTTTTTTATCCTTTTCCAGCTACATTTCTCTCTGGGCCTTCGACTCTTTCTTCCCATGAAATGAGGTACAATCCCTTCTTGGGTCAGTGCGCTCGAAAATCCCAAAAGAGGAGAGGACAAAAAGGGAAGAAGTATGGAAAGTGATAAGTATGATCGGGAATGGTACGATGACTCATCAAGGAGACCTCCCAGTTGCAACCCTTTCCCTGAGGGTGACCACTTACTAGGACACAATGTCAACCACCAAGGTGAAACAAGGCAAGGAGCATAATTTCCAAGCAAACATTTTCAAAATCAAGGAAAGACCTTTTGCAACATATTCAAATGCTTTAATTTCCAAGCAAACATTTTCAAAATCAAGGAAAGACCTTTTGCAACATATTCAAATGCTTCATTTATTAAAATGACACTTACCACAACACCGAACTCGTTACCTCATGGACCAAGACCTGTAGTCCTCTGTGAGCCAAGCCAGTGTGGTGAATGGTGCACCATCGATCTCATGGTGATGAGTGGTGTGATGTGGGGCTCTGCCTACTGGTTTGTCTCTCGGTACTCCATGTCTGCAATCTGAGGACCTCGAGACATCATCTCCTTAGTTATCCCTAGAAATGGGGGATAACAAGTTGTACGGCCTATCTGGTTGCTTCTACGGGTTGTACGGCCCCTCCAGAAAATATCCCAACCTCTGCCTTGCCTGTTACGGCCTATTGGAAAATTCCTGGCTACAAAAATTTTCTCTCACTGAATCTGCAGAGTGAAAGTCCTTCTTCACTCAATTGAGTCACCGACTCCTTGCACAATGTATCTTCTCCACTCCCTTGGTTGCCTTTTATAATCTTGAGAAGAGACAAAACCCTAACCTCCAAAGTGATCAATGGCTGAGATTAAATCTCCATCACTTGAGATCAATGGCTAAGATTCGTTTAATTAACTTAAATCACTAATGCCAAAAACTTAGGCATTTTATTTAAATTAACCTCCATTAATTATAAAAAGACATTCACTTTAATAATTAAATTATTAAAGTGAATTTCCAATGTTTTGAGAGGTATTGATGACGACTTCCACATGTTAGACACAAACTAATGTGGAAGTACTTGTCTGAGCTACAAAACATCAACACTCCCTCTTAGCGAGGAAGTTACTTCTGGAAGAGCCACCTAGAACTGGTTGTCCCTCCATTCCTGGCACTATAATCTGCACATCATCTTGCACCATAGCATCCTAATAAACTGGTGGTATGTTGCATCTTCAATGACGTTACTCCTTAGTGCCATGAAGGTTGGAAACTTCTTTGGAGGCTTGCTCTCCCTAAATGTGCTCCTAGGAGCCTCAACATGCTCCTGAGCATCCTGCAATGTCTTCTCGAACCATTTGGATCTCCTGACAGAGCTAGAAGGGGCTTGTTATCCCCATTTTGTGAGATAACTAAGGAGATTATGTCTCGAGGCCCTCAGGTTGTAGATATGGAGTGTCGAGAGACTACATGACCAACAGTATCCACTTGCACAGATGGAGACCCTTCTCACCACCACAAAGGTCAGTTTTTTCAGATGGCACCCACCACACCAGCTGGCTTCCGAGAGGCACTGAGCCTTGCTCCATGAGGTACAAGTCAGGTATTATGGTGAGTGTCATTTCAATATTTGAGGCATTTTGAGTATGTTGTATCTTAGACTGCTTTAGATTTCATGACATATGCTTGGACATTATGCCTTTTGCCCCGTTTCACCTGGGTGGTTGACATTGTGCCCTAGTAAGTGGTCTTCCTCGAGAATGGGTTTGCTACTAGGAACTCCCTTGAAGAGCCATCGTACCATTCCCAGCCATACTTACCACTTTCCATCATCTAAAACCCCCCATTTCCTTGTCTCTTGGGATTTTAGGGTGTACTGACCCAAGAAGGGGTTGTCCCTCATTCTATGGGAAGAAGGGGCTGAAGGCCCAGAGGGATTGTTGTTGGCTAAAAAGATAAAATCCTATGTATAAACCTTCCAGATGCTTCGCCCAGGGATCCCCCGAGAAAGCAATGAAACGCTTCTTTGTAAGAAAAGGGGGACCCACAAGAATAAATGATAGAATGCTTAGGGGGTTAGTTGGAGGATAGGAGGTCTCATCACGAGCCCGCCTATCATGATCATGGGTATCTAGCAGTATGACATTACCATCATCTGGCCACCAAGCCAGGGTAGTGGCTCTCAGTTGCACAACTGAGAGAAAGGGGGTCTCATCACGAGCCAGCCTTCTCATTTCTGCAAGGTATTTGTGAGTGACATTGTCATTATCTGGACACCACGCCAGGACAGTTGCCTTCAACTCGTTCCTTAAAACATGAAAGAAACAAAGAATGGCAAGAGGATGGGTTTGGAAAAAATGCATTGCAAACGAAGGTGCCACGCACCCTCTGCAAAGGCATCCATGAATGAGACACTACAACCCCTTGTATGTCATCAACCCCATGCCCAGTGAATCTTGATCCTTAACCACTTCATCTACTTCACATGGCTTAGAGAGGGATCACTTGGGAAACACTCCTTGACCCAGGGAAAGATCTACCCAATAGGACTCCTCGTCAACCCTCCCATATCCAAGCTTGGCAAGTCGCATAATGTCTTTGAGCACTTACTTGTTTGACCAGGTAATCTTTGATGCACATGCTTAGGTGGCTCATTTATTGATTTGATTTACTCACCATGATATTATGACTTGAGATCCTTGAAGGGCGTGCTTATTTGTCTTTGCAGGACCTAGTTGGTGGATAGTTTTGGAGGAACAAGCCTAGCTTGGGCTTCCATGGGGCTTGAAGCCCGCATGTCGGATGCCAAGGGCTCGCATGTCGGATGAGAGAGATGTACCTTTGGAGGTCTAGAAGACATTTTGGATGACATGACCTAGCCCTTACATGCTAAACGTTTTGCCTAGGAGAGGCAAAACGTCACCTTTGGAGGCTTGACGTCACATAAAAGGGCTAGGGTTTGGTGGTGAAGATGTTGTTCATTGACACATGGACATTTTGAGGAGAAGGCGGCCTTGACCATGAGGAGATCGCCTAGGCGATTGACATGTGGCCTTTGGAGACCTAACTATGCACCTCCAACTCCAACGACTTGCTCCTAGTGTCAAAACGTCCCCTAAAGGGGTGACGTCCTCTTGTTTTAGGGTTTTTTTGGGTGCAAAAGTGAATTTTAAGTGAATTGTTTAATATCATTTGTTTGCAAGGGGTAAGATAAGGGTTGTGGACTCCTTATATTATGTTTTACCCTTGCTAATGTGGACAAACTATGTTAATGACATTTTCTATAAATAGAGATCATAAAATCTCATTTTAAAATCATAACTCTCCCATTGTGAGAAGAATTGGACTGAAATTTTCACTACCCTTGAGGCTTTTGGTTCTCTTGTGCTATGATATCGTTTCTCTTTGGTTGTGGAGTTGATGATGATGATGTGCTAGCTCTTGGAGGTCATTCTTTTGCTATTGTGGTGGTTATCTTGGCATGCTATGGTCTATTTTGTTGCTATTTGGATTGGTAAGTTTTTTTACTTGTTGCCATCATTTGTAATTCAAGCTCAAAGTAGATTTTGCTAAGGCTAGGTAGGGAGTATAAGTGCATACACCCCTACTTTAGCTCCATCACATTTTTTAAGCATAGAATTTATTGTTTGCAAGGGTTTTGCTACGGAAGTATAAGGGCATACACCCCTTAGTTTTAAAACCCTAGCTAGGTTACTTGCCTTGGGGAATAAAAGGGTTTATACCCCCAAGGAGGTAGTAGCCTTAGCTTTTTTCTCTTGACCCCATTAACCCATAATCAAAGGCACTAATCATTGCATTGGAGAAATAAAACGTTGCATTGGTAAACGTGAACGTTCCAAGTTTTAAAGTTCTCTCACTTGGAAGTTGTTCCTTGAGCCCTAGGCTCTCTTGCCTCATTGAGGCGTCCTCTTTCATCCACTAAATCTTGTTTCTGTTACAAAACTAACCTACAGCCATTAGGGCTGCAGGAAATTAACTCTTTAACCCTAGATAACTCCTAAACTAACCCTAAGAATTGGCTACAACTTTTCCCTAACAAACTACTAACCCTAGCGCACTTTTTGAGCTAGTTAGAAGTAACTTTCATTGGCTGATTTTTCTGCTATAAAGCTTGGTCTGCTACAGCCATAAGGCTGATAAATATCACTGCAGTAAGCTTTTGTTTCAACCTTACTTTTGTGCTAAAGTATTGTTTTATCATTGTTGAGTTAAGCTAGCTTTCACTAGTTTGTCTCTTGCTTATACAATCACACTTTTAGCACTTATTTTGCAGCCTTTATTATCTTTTATATGCTCATATATATCATTGACTTTTGTTGCAATTAGGGACAGCAAGCTTAACTTGCTTTTCCAACTAACATATTATATCACATGCTTGGTTTTCTTTGTGTCTCGGACAGGTATTCACACTTGGCAGATTACTCAAATCATTGGCAACCTTAAGCAACCCTTTAGACTCATTTCCGAGCTCCCTTTTCCATCTAAAAAATTGACCTTTAGGGGCATCCATTCATACATCTCCTTTTCCGTTTCAATCCCCCCTAGGGTCACCGGGATTCCCCCCTTGAGGTGACTACCTCACCTCTAAAGTGACGAGAACACCTGCCTAAGGTGACAATGGGTAGGTGCTCTCTAAGTTCTCGCCAATTGGTGGTTGGGTTTCGCTTTGCCCAACCTACAACTTGTGCGATAACAGGGCTAACCCCTCTTCCTCACCTGAAGGGTGACTCCCTACACTGGAAGTCTGTGAACTCTCTTCTCCCTTCAGAGCCACTTACTACTCGTCCTCTGTCATTGCTAGTAAATAATGAGACTTCCTAGATGCCAAGCTTTCCTCAAACCTAACATCTCGGCTCACCACGATCTTCCATTGCGTTGGAATCCAGATCTTGTATGCCTTCGAGGTCTCACTATAGCCAATAAATAAGCACTTTTCCCCTAAGGACTCCAACTTTGTCCTCCTCTCTGCTGGTAGATGGATATACACTGACAACCGAAAATGCAAAAATGGCCAATCTCCAACTTTACTGCAAAGAACGCCTCTTCTGGAGTCTTGTCCTCCAAGACCTTATGAGGACTCTTGTTTTGTACATACACTCTTGTATTGCATGCCTCTGCCCAAAGGAACATGGACAGATCTTGGTCATGAATCATCACCTTGGAAGCTCCAACGATGGGCCAATTCTTCCTTTTTGCAACCCCGTTTTGCTATGGGTTGTAAGGTATTGTCAACTCCCTCTTTATCCATGCTTCCTTGCAGAAATTGTCGAAGTCTTTTGAGGTGTACTCACCCCCATTATCTGACCTCAAAACTCTAATCTTCTTTCCTGTCTGATTCTCCACGAGAGCCCTAAACTCTCGAAACCAACTGAAGACCTCATTGTTGGTCTTCATGAAGAAAATCCACGTCGTCCTAGAGAAATCATCAATGAAGGTCCCAAAGTAACTGGACATGTTCATTGACTCTACTGACATCGGACCACATACGTCTGTATGTACTAGATCCAAGATTCCCTTGGATCTGCTCTCGCTGCTTAGAAAAGCAGCCTTGGCATTCTTGCCAAGAGCACACCCCTTGCATACTCCCTATCTCTCCACACTGAACTCCAGAAGACCAATGACAATCTCCCTCAGTGTAGGTAGCGCTCTGTGATGCAAGTGACCCATCCTCATGTGCCAAAGCTCGCACGGGTCATCACTGTCATGAACCAAAGCACGTGCTAGTTGGGCCTTCAGCCTGTATAGATTTCCCTCTCTGTTACCAAGAACTAGTGTTGAGTCAAGGCTAGATCCTTTCAACCGAATAAGAACCTGACCATCCTCAAAAGTGATGGTGTATCCCCTGTCCTCCATTGTTGAAACTGAGAGCAAATTAATTTTGAGCTCCGGAACATACAACACATCTTCCACCTCCAGAGAACTTCCTAACTCCAGCTGGAACCTAACTGTCCCAACTCCCTCTACACCACACTTGGCATTGGTGCCAAGCTCCACATGTAGATCCAAGTCCTTCTCTGATAAACTGGTGAACAACTCTTGTGTCCATGTCATGTGACGAGAAGCCCCACTATCCACGAACCATGCACTATTAGAAACTATGCCAGAAAGACGAGACTAACAAGAAATCCTTCTCGAACCTCTCAGCAAACTCCTTGACTTGAGTTTCTGCAAATGCTACTACCTGTTGAGACTTACCCTTCCCTTTCTTTTTTTCAGGACACTGTGAAACATAGTGACCACTCTTGTGGCACGCAAAGCATTTCACTTTGCTCAGATCCCTCTTTTCCAGTCTGTGAAGTCGACTCTCCACCTATATTCCCCTTGCTCTTCCTTGCTTGACTAGTAAGAGCCAGATTCTCATCATTACCCTTTTGTTGGCCTCCAAGAGATTCCTCCTGAATCTCCTCCTAGATGAAATCATCCCATAGCCTGTCAAACTTGGGAAGTGTCTCCCGTGCAACGATGCCCTTGATGAATAGGGCTCATGGCTTAGTGAAACCATTCAGGGTCATCCTCACCATCTCTTCATCTGTCACGACTTCCCCAATTGTTTCCAACTGATCACGTACCTGAGTGACCTTAGTGAGATAGTTGGTCAATGTATCTGATCTAGTCATCTTGGTGTTTCTGAACTTTTCCCTCCACACCATCTTCCTGTTTATATTACTGTTATGGAAAAGATTTGTCAGAGCTTCAAACATTTCCTTGGTTGACTTCTTCTCAAATAGGTGAGGAATCAAGTGATCCTTCACTACATCTAAGATGATCCTCCTGGCTTTCACATCCTTTTGATTATGGAATTCCAGTTCTTTTGAATCCGTCGGTGGGGGCATGGTGGTATTTGCAAACTCCCACAACCCATTCTCCATGAGAATCAATGTAACCCTCGCCTTTCAAGGAACGAAGTTAGATGCACCCTCCAACTTGTCCTCAAACCGGTTGCGTCCATCCCCAAATCAGAATTTTAATGAAGAATATAAACTGTTGGAATTTAGATTTGTTGTAAAACTTGTGACAAAACCCTTGTCTGATCTCCTTTAGAGTGATAGCTCTGATACCATGTTAAATTTCCTCAAACCTCGTCACATCAATTAATTCCTAATAAATCCTTGCTGAAATAAAATGCAGATCTACTGAATAAAAGCACACTGAGATTCTTAACCAAAAAATTGCAACGGAAGTAAAACAGGAAACCAAACACATGTACACAGATATTTTTGGGTGAAGACCCCTGGAAAAACCCCCAAGGGAAAACCAGCAACAAGATGATTTTATTATAGAAATTCAGGGCTTCCTTACTGGGATAATGGCCCACTAAGAAAATACAAACAGCAGGAAAACTTGGACTGATTTCAAATGACGAAACCCTCTACCCCTTTATTGTCCCTGCCCGCTGCCCACCTCGTTGTAAGGCCCAGTCGTACGTCATACGACCTGTTGCGGGTTGTACCGACTGTACGGAAACTACCCGCGGGCTGTATGGCCTTTGCAACTATCTGTTGTGGGTTGTACGGTCGGTCTGGCTGCTTCTATGGGTTGTACGGCCCCTCCAGAAAATCTCCCGACCTCTGCCTTGCTTGGTACAACTTGTTGGAAATTTCCCGGTTGTAGAAATTTTCTCTCGGTGAATCTGCAAAGTGAAAGTCCTTCTTCACTCAATTGAGTCACTGACTCCTTGCACAATGTATCTTCTCCTCTCCCTTGCCTACCTTTTATAACCTTGAGATGAGCCAAAACCCTAACCTCCAAAGTGATCAATGGTTGAGATTAAATCTCCATCACTTGAGATCAATGGCTAAGATTCATTTAATTAACTTAAATCACTAATGCCAAAAACTTAGGCATTTTATTTAAATTAACTTTCAATAATTATAAAAAGTTCACTTTAATAATTAAATTATTAAAGTGAATTTCCAAAGTTTTGAGAGGTATTAATGACGATTTCCACATGTTAGACATAAACCAATGTGGAAGTACATGTTCGAGCTACAAAACACCAACATGTAGGAGACCTCCAAAGGCCACGTCCCATCATCAAGGTGCCAAGCATGGTGGAAATTGACCTCTCCTTGTCAAAGTTCATGTCTCGTCATCAAAGACCCAACGCATCAAAGTAGTGCCCCAATGGCAAGCAAGCCCTAATCCATGAGGTCATCATCCATATGCTCAACGTCCAAGGTGAAAAACCAGATTTCAAGGAGGAATGAAGGTGCAGATAGTCTTTGCATGGTATCCAATCATGTGTTAGTGCAACATCCTCCATCCAATGCCCAATAACCTCCGGAGTACAACACCCAAGGTGTGTGCATTTTTCCCATCTGTGTGTTGGCATGACTGTATTTGCAAAGTAAAAGCTCATCTATCCATCGTCCAAGGTCCAAGAGGTGTGAGAGCCTGTATCGAAGGGAGTCAAGTCATCAAGTGGCCCAACGCTTTGCATCACACATGATATGTCCTGCATAAAGTGCACAACATCTTGGGTGAAATCACAGGGACGTCCTCCAAAGACCATGTCAAGTGCACCCAAGTCAGTCAAAGTCATGGAATCAAGTAAAACCAACAATCACAAGGGGAAACATTCCTTAGAATCATACAAAGTAAGACATCTATTAATACAAAAGCCAAATGAACAACTCTCATTGGGTATCCCCTTCAAACTTCACATTAGCTCAAGACTTCATGCAATTTGGCAAGTTTAGATATGGGAGGACCATCTGAAGAATTTTGAGGTTCCTACGGCTGCCCAACAGGTATGTCCTTGACCTCTTGTTGGGCATTGTTTTCAAGGTTTTTCAAATCTAATTTAGGACTGTTTTAGGACAGCCACCAAGTCTGAAATTTCTGCCCATTGAATCTGCCCTTAAGCTTTTGATTTTATGCTCTTTTAATGTCTCTTTGTGAAGGGTTTAATTAGGATAGTTTTGTTGTCCAAGTTAGCTCTTCCACATGCATTAAAACATAAAATACTCCTCTAGGATCTTTACACCTAAATGCTGAAATAAAAGAATGCAAACCACAAGATTTTTACACATGTATTTTTGGTTAACGTGACCCTGGAAAAACCCCCATGGGGAAAACCAGTTGAAAGAGAAATTTTATTATGGAGATCTCAAGCTATAATAGCAACAAGGAAAAATACCAAAGGAACCTGGTACAATAGCCAACTCCTTCTTGAGCTTGGCTTTGGAGTTCCTTGAGACTTGCGCCCTCCTTGGGATTTGCGCCCCTCTTGGAGTTTGCACCCCTTGCTTTGCCTTTGCCTGCTTGCTTGCTTGCTTGCTTGCATCTTGCCTTCGCTTGTGCGCCCCTCTTGCCTTGGCTTGTGCGCCCTTCTCACAAATGCACCCCTTGCCTGTTAGCATGTGCCTCTCTTCACAAGATGCGCCCTCAAGCTTCCTTGCACCCCTCTCCTCTCAAGAGTGCACCCTCTTATCAAAAATCTCCTCTCTTCTATTCTCCTCTCCTTCACTCAAATATCTCAAGTGAACAATGAATGTGTTTTTGCCCCTTTTCTCTCCTTTAGCTTCATCCTTAGGTTAACCTAGGAAACCAATGGCCAAGATTAGATCTAGGCCAAAACCCAAGATCAAGGGTTGAGATTCATTCTCCCCTTTATCTTAAGTTTCCTAAGTTACTTTTCCATTAATGACTTTATAAAGTCATTGTGACTTTATAACTTAAAGTACTTTGTCATTAATGATGTTATAAAGTCAACGTGACTTTATAACATAAAGTAAAGTGGTGAGGGTCAAATATTTCCCCCTTTGAGTTAGACACTCAATAACTCAAGGGGACCACTTGTTAGAATATAAAGGATTGTGTGCTCGTTTTAACACGACGATACCCTCGTCTCCCAACCACAGGCCGAAGCCTCCCTCCGAGCACCTTGACCTTGACCGAGAAGAGAATTCTGACTGCAATCTATAGCCAAGAGAGGCTAAATGCACCAAGCAAAAGAATAGAAACAAGACTGAACAGATGATCCCACCCAGAACTAGCGCACCACTTTCCCAGAGACCTGCGCACAAGACTGCCAACTGCAGTGCGCACAACTGGCTCTGCAATTCTGAGAGTGTGTAATAATGAAACTGGCGCCCTGTATTTATAGTGGACTGGCCAGTCTAACTGGGGTCGACCTGACCAATCTAACTGAGCCGACTTCTCTTTTTGGGCATCAATAAATTCAATATAAATATATTTGTTCAGCCGACAACCTGTCTAGGGTTTTCTTCAATTCTTTGCTTCCTTCCGGAGGATTCTAATCTCGTCATAGGTCATCAGAGAGGTTCATACCTCCCGAAGCTACCATAATATTAACACTCCCTCCTAGCTAGGGAGGTATGGTCTTGAGCACAACAGACCATTCAACTGGTAGCACCACGAGCACCTGTCATTATTATCCGACTGGATAATCTCCTATGACA
>ML780611.1:286309-336279 GCA_009831015.1 Picea engelmannii | reverse complement strand
CCTTTGGCAGGGGTGGATTTTTTCCTTTGGCAGTTTAGTGGTGCATGGTATTTCAGCCCATGGTTTTTAATTTATAATTTAATCTAGGTCAATGGATTAGGGGCTTTTTGGATGTCGTTGGATCCTATATATTGTATTGTAAACAATGAAGTTGGATCATGAATAGAATTATAAGTGTGGCTCTAAAATAGGTTGTTGGTTTTCTCGGTTGAATTTCCAAGGTAAATATCTATGTATATGTGTGATTGTAATTTTTTTCTTTTTAGTGTTAATAATCTGTGTGTGCATTGCATTACTACAAAAGGTTTAAAAATTACATTTGGTATCAAAGTAGTTATTGGCTTTAGGGGTGCGCCTTTGAGGCTAAGGGTTTGGCTCAGGTCTGTGATAAACCTTGTTACGGTGGAAACTCTATGGTATCGATTCTTGTGGTGAAAAGAAATGGCGAGTAGTTAAAAAATAGGGATCGAAAAAATTAAAGGGCAAAGTTTTGAGTTGTGGAAGCTCAAGATGGAAAATCTTTTAGTAGACAAAGATCAATGGGTCGTTCTAGATCCGGGTATTGCACCTATGGGGATGTCAATAGAATACTGGAAAAAGTTAGATCGGAACGAAAAGAGCACAATCTGGTTGTTCTCTCATATTCAATATTATTGAATGTGTCAGGGGAAGGTACAACCAAGGCATTATGGAATAAATTAGGGGCTTTGCATCAGTCTAAGTCCTTCGTAAAAAAAAAATTATGTGAAAGAAGTTGTACAGCCTGAGGATGGAAGATGGAGACTTGGTAACAACACCTCTAAACTCCTTCAATATCATGGTAAGTCAGTTATTTTCTATTGATATTAATATTTATGATGAAGATAATTGTATCGATTTATTGTGCTTTTTACTAGACTTGTGGGATAGTCTGGTCGTGCCCTATTACCCCCCCACATTCATGGCTTGCAATGATCCCGAGAATGACTATGATCAACATGTCCATAAAGAGAACCCCAACATCCCCCTTAGGTGCCTCTTCCTTATAAACATAGCTCATCATACTCAATCAACAAGGTTCATTGGGGGATGGTGTTCTGACACATTATGAGTTACATTAGTCCTTGTTTCATATAAAGTGGCATATTTAATACATTGGGCATTTGAGTAATGATCATAGGTTGAAGTTGGATAATGAATCATGGGCTCAAAAGTTATGTTTTTTGCCTTGTTTCACCTTCGTGGTCATCCTAGGCATCTTAGTCTCGTGTTGTCACTCCTTGGGAAAAGGGTTACTATTGGTGGTTCCTTGAAAGAGGTAGTGTACCATTCTCGATCATAGTTACCACTTTTCCATCCTTGACCTTGTTATCGCCTAGCCTAGGGATAACTAAGGAGAATATGTCTCGAGGCCCACATATCCTAGACATGGAGTACCGAGAGCCATATTGACTTGATCCTGGCCCTGGAGGGCTCATCCTTCTTCTTTAGCGCCTCCATATTGTCGGAAATAGTAACATCCATCCCATCGGCTTGGTCCTTCAACAACAGTGGGTCTTGCTCCATGATGTAATGAGTTTGGGTATCATGGTATGTGTCACTTTGATTCTCAAAACATTTGAATATGTGCATTTAATTCTTTTTACTTCTGACGTGTGCTTGGACCTTATGCCTTTCCACTTGTCCACGCCTGGGGGGAATGACATGATGCCCTAGCAAGTTCGTTCCCATAGGGTTTGAGTTACCCCTAGGTGGGTTCATGAAAGCTCATCGTCCATTCCCACCATACTTATCACTTTTTATCTTTTTCCCTCTCGTCCATCCCCTACATTGGTTCGGGCATTGGGTTTGCCAAGCTAGCAAAGGGTTGTACCTTACCTCTTGGGAAGAAGGGGTTGAAGGCCCAGAGGGTAAAAGTAGTTGGCAAAATATAAAAGCCAAAAGAAAAAAACCTTCAAATGCTTTGCCCAGGGATCCCTGAGAAAGCATTAAAAGGCTTCTCAGCAAGAAATGGAGGGACCCATAAAATAATAAAATCAAGACCTAATTGGAGGATAGGGGGTCTCATCACGAGCCAACCTATTAGGTCCATGGGTATGTATCACTATGACACTACCATTCAGCTGGTCACCACGGCAGGATAGTGGCTCTTGGTGGCATAGCAGTGAGAAAGGGGGTCTCATCATGAGCCAACCTTATCATCTCTATGAAATGCTTGTGGGTAACATTGTCACGACTGGTCACCATGCCAGGGTAGTGTCCCCTAACTAGTCTCTTGAAAGAAAAAGAAATAAGATAAAAAGGTAAGAGGCATCGAATGGGCTTGGAAACATTTGCATCCATGACAAGGTGCAACTCACCCTCTTCAGAGGCACCCACAGGTAAGCCATACATTCCCCTGTCATCACTGCACCCATTGCTCAAACATCCCTACACCACCTCATCCACTTATATGGCCTGGATTTGTCTTCACCTGGAAACATCCCACATCCAATGAGAATTAACCCAATAGGACCTCCTGACACCCTCTCCAAACTTGGCTTGTAGAATAGCATAACGTCTTTGAGCACTTGTCTAGGAAAGGGGGTTTTTATGCACATGTTTAGATAACTTTATTATTAGATGTGATTGACATTGCTATGATCCCTGTGACTTACGAGCCCATGTAAGGCGTACTTGTTGTTGTTGTAGGGCCACACCCGATGGATAGGTACACATGAGGATATGATTAGTTCGGACCTCCATAGGGCTAAAAATCCCACTAGATGGATGTTGAGACCCTAGCCAAGGGCAAACACATGTCAGAGGCTTGCACTGGAGAGAGAGGAGGACGTTCCACCAGAGACAACCTGACAGGCCTGGACCGAGGTGGGTCTTGTCCTCCCATTATGATGTTGGCCTTGGAAGGCCCATGATGTCACCTATGTGACCCTTGATCTCACCCAACGTTTGATGGACACTTTGGAGGCAGTTGTCTACCAAGTGGCATGCGTGGCTTCATCCAAAGGCCTTGGGAGGCCTAACATTTTGCTCCTAGAGGCAAACGTTTCGCCTAAGAAGCCTAACGCCACCCTCAAAGGGCACAACGTCAGCTTTTATGCTTGATTTAGGGTTTAATTTGTCATTTTTTTGTAAAAACTTGATATTACATGTAAATTGGTCATGTTAGCCTTTTTGACCTAATTTGTAAATTAAAGGTCATTGTAACTATATAAATAAGGGAAAAATCTCTCGTATTTTTTATCATCTTTCACTCACACTTAAGTGAGTTCTGAAATTTGCGCCCTAATTAGGGTTTATTGGCTGAAATTTGGTGTGCACTTCTTGAAGGAGGCTATTTTTGGTGTATTTTAGCATTTTCTTGGTGGAAGTCTTCAACTAGGCCTATAGCTAGATGATTCTTGGTGAATGTAAGTAAATTTTCTGCAATTCTTCTTCATTTGAATGGTTATGGTGTATTTATCTTGCATTTCTTCCAAGATTATGAAATTGCTAACTTAAAACCCTAGGAGGCTAAAGCACATGTTATTGTTCTTTCCTTAATAACTTTCACCTACTAGATTATGTTAGAAACCCTATTTTCTTGACGCTTTGTGCTAAGKGCCTTGCCATTGCAACACCCTAGCATATTTTGCTTCATCTAGCCATCATCTACTTCATCCTTGAGCTAAAGAAGGTGGAAAACTACTAGGACCTAGGGTTACCTACTTCCTAGTGCCCATTTTCCCCCTAGGGTTTAGTGATTGAAGCCTTGGGCTACCAACACTTCAATCATTGACCTTTTTGTCTCTATCTATCTTATTATCAATTTGTTCCTTCAAGATTTTTGCTACTAAAAGAGACTCCATTTACCCTAAAAGCACCAATATAAGCCTTACAATTGAGTGATTGATGAAAATTACTCTCAAAACTTTTACCTCAAGCTCTGTACTAACTTTCCATAACCCTAGAATAGACTAATCTACTAACCTACTTGTTGCAGTTACAAAAGTAAGCTACAACCATCTATTGCAGCATTAAAAGCACCTAAAAGCAAATAGTAAAGTTGATTTATACACTGCCTAATTAGCTTCTGACTAATGATAGTACTTTTCTATTAATGAGTGGTTATTTTGGGTGATTGTGAAGATTTTTCAAGGCATTTATTATGAAGTTATCATCTTATAAACATTGTTGTTAGAAAATTATGTTTGCTTCATAATGCATCAACTATTGCTTTTATTGATAAGTCCATGGTTTTATGAAGTACTAACAACAAGGTGTACTTGCAAAATATATCATTTTCTTGTTGCTTTGTTCCGGGTAGGTACATCTAAGCATTTCATTACTTCATTGTTTAAAACCTTGGGACTTTCTGATTAGTGTGACTTGTGAGAGGGGATACTTTTATAGACACTTTAACCTTTGCCTTCTCAAACCCTCGAGTCACTGGGGACGTCTCCCTTGGGCCATCAACCCTAAGTAGAAAGAGGTAGCCTGTTGAGGTGGCAGTGACATGATAACCTCATGTTACGCCAATTTGCCTTCCCTTAACCTTTTCCTTTGGAATAAATACAAATTGTGCGATAAAATTTTGGCGTCATTGTCGGGGAACACTGAGTCAATTCTCCTCAAAGACGACACTTATCGGTAAGCCTTTCCTCAAGAGCCTTTACTTTTCAAAGCTTACATGGCAACTCCACTAAGGGTGATCCCCTCATCCCTTTGATAGTTTCAAGAAAATTATCTAGTGACTCCACTAATGACAAAGCCAACCATGACCTCTCAATGGGACCCAGGAAATTCCAAACCCTTGGACATGAGTAAAATCCTGGGATACCCTAGGAAAATGCCTCCTAAGTACAAAAATTGGCTCCCTGGATTCACTAGTAGTGATGGGGAGAGAGTTGACTATCACATGGGTGATTTCTGGGATTTCTTTCAATTCCACCCTATCACTGACGATGTTGAATATTTGGCAATGAAACTCTTCTCTGCCATTCTTCATGGAAATGCTAGGAAGTGGTATGACAACCTCCCTGATGCTAGCATCACATGTATGGAACAATTGGAGGAAAATTTTCTCAAAATATGGGGTATCAAGTTGGAAGACATCCTAGTACTACTAAAAAGACTCGAGCATATAAAACAAACTAAGAATGAAATTGTCAAACAATTCCAGGATAGATTTGAGGACATACTATTTCAAATTCCTAGAAGACATCATCCTAAAGACAAGTACATCATTTATCTTTATACCAATGCGCTCTTAGTACATCTAGGGTTTCCCCTCAGTAAAAATGGCCCAAGAATGCTCCATTAAGCTCATGACATGGCTAAAAGAATCGAGGCAAATATTTCCTTGTCCCAGAAAAAACACATATTTTCCCTAGATACTCTTAGTTTGGAGAAATTAGTTTCCCATGAGACCTTTACTGCTGATTTCCAATAAGAGAGAGAACAAATCATCAACCAACAAGAGGCTAAGGGGAAGGATATTGATGAGGTTTTCCAATCACACAAGGAAGAGAAAAGGATTACTCATTCTTATGCCAAGAATAATGAAGATGTGGTTGAGGATATAGAACCTAAGGATATCAAACACGATGATGAAGTATTTATTTGTCCTCCTCCCTCCGATGAAGCCATCCAAAATCCCATTTTTCATGCACAAGAAGAAGAGGATGAGGTTACTCACTTTCCTTTTCAGGATTTTGATATTTATGATTCAGAGAGTGAAGGAGAGATGGAATCCTCAGGCAAGGTAGATCTTCCTTGTTGTATAGTTGAAGATATAGGGACAAGTCATGAGGACGAAACAATGATGCATGTTGTTTCATTCAATGAATTCACCCAAGTCTTCGAAGCTCCCACACAAGAAGAAATAAACACAGTGAGTTACCTTCCTTTCCAAAATTTTGATGATTCTTTACTTTATGATTTGGAAAGTGAAGAGGTGCTAGATGAGCCCTTGGATGCTTTAAATCCTTCATGTTATGATAAAGATATTGACATAGTTGATAATATTGATGACTTCATTCATGTTGGAAGGCGTAAGTGGGATGTGATTGGTTCTAATAAGGATCACATTTACAACATTGAAGGTCATTTCCATAAGTTGCATTTGTAACTATCATACGAGGTTCCTAATTTTGACAGTTGGCAACAAGGAGATGATATAATTACAAATACTTTCCAAACACCCAGGGATGACCTAGTCCTATATTCTCCTGATGATTTTTGGTCATACCTTGAGGATTTTGATGAGTACTCCTCTGAGCATTCAGATTTATTCTATGAAGAAAATTATCAACCATTGTTTTGCTAAGATCCGGATGAGAGTGAGGAAATTGCTTGCCTAAAGCAGAATACTCATGATGATATTTTATACCTCCCTTTGTACTATACCTCATTATGTCACTTAGGGTATGGTTTGGAAACATGTCCCTTATCCCACGTCTTATGTAGGACAAAGCCTCCTTTTGGTTTTTAGGGGAAGGTTGGGTACCTTAAGAAGAAGCTTATTATCACAGTATTCCAGCTTCCCCTTAAGGAATTGTCAATCATCCTTCCGGTTCTTGCTAATCCCTTCCCAGTGCAAACGTCTGAGGTAGCCAACCTTCTGACTCTTTGAGGTAGTCTTTTGAACCTTTGAATTTTCAGGATCCTTTTCTGAGATAGATTGAGCACTTTCCCGAGAGTATGACTTGGCACCATTTTATCCCTCCCACCTGCCTCCATGAGCTAGACCTTACGATTTCCAATGACATAATACATTTTCTAACTCATGACATTTTTGTGCTTAACTTATCACTACTTTGGTTTATGATGAAGCACAGAGGCAGGTATTGTGAGACATTTCTAGGATGGTTTCATTGGCCATTTGACTACACCTAACATTCAACCAACATGTAAGTAGAGGTAAGTAGGTAATCATTTTGAATTCATTGTATATACCATCTGCATTTCATGTTAGAGTAGTTGTATTTTCATTTGTATATATGCTTGCTTACTTTAATTTCCTGTACCATATATGAGCCAGGAATGATATCACCACCCCAAATGATTACTAATGATATTTTGTTGAGATCAAGAAGGTCACAGGTCATGCCAGAGATGTTGAGGTTCTCATGCGCTCTACGGTGAGCACATGTCCCCGAGTTGGAGCCAGATGTTATCCCCTAGCCTATGGATAACTAAGGAGATTATGTCTCGAGGTCCGCAGGTCCTAGACATGGAGTATTGAGAGCCATATTGACTTGAGCCTGGATTTGGAGAGCCCATCCTTCTTCTTCAACGCCTCCATCTTGTCAGTAGTAGCAACATCCATCCCATCGGCCTATTCCTTCAACAATAGTGGGTCTTGCTCCATGAGGTAACGAGTCTGAGTATCATGGTATGTGTCACTCTGATTCTCAAAACATTTGAATATGTGCATTTAATTCTTTTTACTTCTGGCGTGTGCTTTGACCTTATGCTTTTCCACTTGTCCACACCTGGGGGGAATGACATGATGCCCTAGCAAGTTGGTTCCCATAGGGTTTGAGTTGCCACTAGGTGGGTTCATGAAAGATCATCGTCCATTCCCACCATACTTATCACTTTTTGTCTTTTTCCCTCTCATCTATCCCCTACATTTTTTCAGGCATTGGGTTTTCCAAGCTAGCAAAGGGTTGCACCTTAACTTGTGGGAAGAAGGGGCTAAAGGCCCAGAGGGTAAAAGTAGCTGGCAAAAGATAAATCCAAAAGAACAAAACCTTCAGATGCTTCACCCAAGGATCCCCGAGAAAGAAATAAAAGGATTCTCAACAAGAAACAGAGGGACCCATAAAATAATAAAATCAAGACCTAGTTGGAGGATAGGGGGTCTCATCATGAGCCAGCCTATTAGGTCCATGGGTATGTAGCAGTATGACACTACCATTCAGTTGGTCACCACACCAGGGTAGTGGCTCTTGGTGGCATAGCCAAGAGAAACAAGGTCTCATCACGAGCCAACCTTCTCATCTCCATGAAATGCTTATGGGTAACATTGTCACCACTGGTCACCACGCTAGGGCAGTGTGCCCTAACTAGTCTCTTGAAAGAAAAAGCAATAAGATAAAAAGGTAAAAGGCATCGAATGGGCTTGGAAACATTTGCATCCATGACAAGGTGCAACTCACCTTCTTCATAAGCACCCACATGTAAGTCATACATTCCCTTATCATCACTGCACCCATTGCTCAAATGTCCCTACACCACCTCATCCACTTACATGGCCTGGATTTTTCTTCACCTGGAAACATCCCACGTCCAATGAGAAATAGCCCAGTAGGACTTCCTAACACCCTCTCCAAACCTGGCTTGTAGAATAGCATAACGTCTTTGAGCACTTGTCTGGGAAAGGGGTGTTTTATGCACATGTTTAGATAACTTGATTATTAGACGTGATTGACATTGCTATGATCTCTGTGACTTATGAACCCATGAAGGGCGTACTTTTTGTTGTTGCAGGGACACACTCGACGAACATGTACACATGGGGAGATGATTAGTTTAGACCTCCATAGGGCTATAAATCTCACCAGATGGATGTTGAGACCCCAACCAGGGGCAGACACATGTCAGAGGATTACACTGGAGAGGGAGGAGGACTTTCCACCAGAGACAGCTTGGCAGGCCTGGACCCACGGGGGTCTTGCCCTCCCACTATGATGTTGGCCTTGGAAGGCCCATGAGGTCACCTATGTGACCCTTGACGTCACCCAACGTTTGATGGACACTTTGGAGGTAGTTGTGTGCCAAGTGGCACATGTGGCTTGACCTAGAGGCCTTGGGAGGCCTAATGTTTTGCTCCTGGAGGCAAACATTTCACCTGAGAGGCCTAACGTCACCCTCAAAGGGCATGACATCACCTTTTCTGCTTGATTCAAGGTTTAATTTGTCATTTTTGTGTAAAAACTGGATATTACATGTAAATTGGCCATGTCGGCCTTTTTGACCTAATTTGTAAATTAAAGGTCATTGTAACTGTATAAATAAGGGAAAAATCTCTCTTATTTTTCATCATATTTCACTCATAGTTAAGTGAGGTCTGAAATTTGCGCCCTAATTAGGGTTTATTGGCTGAAATTTGGCGCACACTTCTTTAAGGATGCTATTTTTGGTGTATTTTAGCATTTTCTTGGTGGAAGTCTTCAATTAGGCCTATTGTTAGATGATTCTTGGTGAATGTAAGTAAATTTTCTGCAATTCTTCTTCATTTGAATGGTTATGGTGTATTTATCTTGCATTTCTTCCAAGATTATGAAATTGCTAGCTTAAAACCCTAGGAGGCTAAAGCACATGTTATTATTCTTGCCTTAATAACTTTCACCTACTATATTATGCTAGAAACCCTATTTTCTTGAAGCTTTGTGCTAAGGGCGTTGTCATTGCAACACCCTAGCATCTTTTGCTTCATCTAGTTGTCATCTACTTCATCCTTGAGCTAGAGAAAGAGGAAAACTACTAGGGCCTAGGGTTACCTACATCCTAGTGGCCATTTCCCCCCTAGGGTTTAGTGATTGAAGCCTTGGGCTACCAACACTTCAATCATTGATCTTCTGGTCTCTAGCTCTCTTATTAGCAATTTTTTCCTTCAAGTTTGTCGCTGCTAAAAGAGACTCCATTTACCCTAAAAGCACTGATCTAAGCCTTACAATTGAGTCATTGATGAAAACTACTCTCAAAACTTTTACCTCAAGCTCTCTACTAACTTTTCCTAACCCTAGAATAGACTAATCTACTAACCTACTTGTTGTTGTTACAAAAGTAAGCTACAACCATCTATTGCAGCATTAAAAGCACCTAAAAGAAAATAGTAAAGTTGATTTATACACTGCCTAATTAGCTTTTGACAAATGCTAGTACTATGCTATTAATGAGTGATTATTTTGGGTCATTATGAAGCTTTTTCAAGGAATTTATTGTGAAGCTATCATCTTATAACATTGTTGTTATAAATTATGTTTGCTTCATCATACATTAATTATTGCTTTTATTGATAAGTCCATGGTTTTATGAAATACTAACAACAAGGTGTACTTGCAAAAGATATTGTTTTCTTGTTGCTTTGTTCCGGGCATGTACATCTAAGCACTTCATTACTTCATTGGTTAAAACATTGGGACTTTCTGATCTGTGTGACTTGTGAGAGGGGATACTTTTATAGACACTTTAACCTTTACCTTCTCAAACCCCCAGGTCACTGGGGATGTCTACCATGGGCCATCAACCCTAAGTAGAAAGAGGTATCATGTTGAGGTAACCGTGATAGGATAACCTCTTGTTACGCCAATTTGCTTTCTCTTAACTTTTTCCTTTGGAATAAATACAAATTGTGCGATAACAAACCTCTCATTTCTTCCACCTTTTGGGTAATGTGGTTACATGTACACCAAAAAGCATGTACCTCATTCTCTTATGAGTCCTGAAGGTATATTGCAACCGGTTGATAAAACAAAAAAAAGGGATAATGAGGACATTCAAAGGCCATAATCCATACTTGAGATCTACCCCTCATTAATGTCGATTTCCCCTACTCCTAATGTGAGTAAACATGTTATCAAACAAAAAGGACTTGAATATATCCCGAATAAAAAAGCAAAGGAAGTGTTAATTTTTGAAACCTTTTTAAGGGACTTGCAAAATCAAATAAATAGATAAAAAGGAAAATAAGGGGTTTGGAATGCAAAAAGTGTTGAAGAAAGGGTAACTCAAGCATCAAGTGCACCCTCTACAAAGGCACTCATGGAGGTGAGTTCATGTATTGCCTTACATATTAATGACCTTGAGCCAAGAAGTAAACCCCATGACCTCCTCACATTCATTACATATCTCCGATGGTTCCTTCCGGGAAATATCTCTCTACTTGGGTACCGACAGACCTAATAGGGTATTTTGATGGTCCTCCCATACTTCAACTTGTTAAATTGCATAAATTCTTGAATTAATGTGAAGTTTGAAGGGTATACCAATGAGAGTTGTTCATTTAGATTTTGTATTAATAGATGGCTTACTTTGTATGATTCTAAGGACTATTCCCCCTTGTGATATTTGGTTTTACTTGATTCCATGGTTTTGACTGACTTGGGTACACCTGACATGGTATTTAGAGGACCTCCCTATGATTTCACCCAGAATGTTGTACACTTTATGTAGGACATAACACGTGTGATGTAGAGCATTAGGCCACTTGATGACTTGGCTCCCTCTGATACAAGCTCTCACACCTCTTGGAGCTTGGATTATGGACAAATGAGCTTTTACTTTGCAGATAAAGTCATGCCAGCACACAGATGGGAAAGAATCCCACACCTTGGGGCATTGTACTCAGAGGTTATTAGGAATTGGATGGAGGACATTGCACTAGTACATGATTAGATGCAATTCAGATATGAGATTCACCTTCATTCCATCTTAGACGTTGTTCTTTTCACCTTGGACGTTAAGCACATGGATGATGACATCATGAATTAGGGCTTGCTTTCCATTGGGGCACTACCTTGATGATTTGGGTCTTTGATGATGAGACATGACCTTTAATGAGGAGAGATCACCTTCCACCACACTTGGCACCTTAATGATGAGACCTAGCCTTTAGAGGCCTCCCACACCCTCCTAGTGCATGACGTCACCCACACTTGTGGCTTTGGAGGGATTATTTTTTATGTTTTAGCATGATTATATATTGTTAGAGGCTACTTGAGGGGTCAACCCCACTTGTATCATGGATTCATTGTTGTTTTAGAAATTATTGTGGATATGTGCACTTGGTCATCTCATATATATAGAGGGAGTGCTCCATTGTATCAAATCATAACTCACACATGTGATTCATCACTACTACTTGTCTTCTATATCTTCTTTTTCACTATGGAGCTCTTGTGCACACTTTTGGAGTGACTTTGGTGGATGCTTTATCTTGTTTGATTCTTTATGAACTAGGGTTTCTTCATACTATGTGCCTTGACTTGTAAGTGTTTTCTTTATGTGCATGTGATTTTCTTGGAAAATTTTGGTAAATTCTCTATTGCATAGGTAATAGTTGCATGTTGTCATGGTTTTACTTGCATAATTATGAAACCCTAAGGAAGGATTAAGAGTGGTTATCCCCTTCCCTTGTTGCATATACCTTGATTTGTTGAAGCATACAAGGATAAAATTAGGGATTGTGAGAGGACATCCCCTTAACCTCATCTTTGAGGTTGAAACCTTGGGTTAACGAGGGGACAATCTTTGGGGTTTAACCTATTCCATCCAATATCTTTGCTAGATGCTAGAGAAGGAGTGGGATGACATCTAGAGGTTTATGAGGGGATAAAATTTAGGCTCCTTCCCTTGTGGTTTGACCTGGGCTTATGAGGGGATAATCCTAGGGTTTAAAATGTCAACTCTTCTCTTTCATTTGGCCTCCATCAAAGAGTGTTTCCTTTTGCAAGTGATGACAAATTTTAACTACTCTCTTTCTACTTTCTCTACTTGATAGCTAGTTCCTTGGGACTATTTCTCTCTCTCTCTCTCTCTCTCTCTCTCTCTCTGCTAGCTAGTGCCTTAGGAAAACATTGAAATATCTCTCACATAATAAATTAATCAATTCTCTACCCTTGACCTAGCCTATCTTATCAAGTGACCAGTATAGGGGGCCATAGAATTGCCTCTAGCTTGCTATAGGATCCTTTGACGTCACCATGGAAACATCCCTTGTGTTGGATCTCTTTCCTTAACTAAAACGAGGGAAGTATTTTCTTAGGTGACAGTGGAAACTACTTCCATATGTTACAGTAGTCTACCATCTTTGAAGGATTTACACAAGTGCTAGATTGGGTGATAACATTTTGGCGCCACTACTGAGGATAATTGAGTCATTCTTCCTATGACACTTTCTCGGTGTTCTTACCCCAAAGCCAAATTCTACAAGCTTACCTGGAGAGTCCATTGAGAGTAGAATCCCTTCATCTTTATGCACATTTTGATGAACCTTGTCTAGCAGTATCATTTGGCGACTCCACTGATATGTTTTGAAGTGTCATCCTATTCTCAATTTTTGTGTAAGATTTTATATTCTCAAGTGATGGAATTATGGCACCATGGGAACTTCACCAAATGTTTCTTTCTATGGATATTAAGGATGTTCTTGGATACCCAAATCACTCTTCTCCGGATTGGTCGAATGATTGTCCAAAATTTAATGGTGATTCATCTTCGACCATTATTCATGTTGTAAAATTATTGAAGTACATTTCAGAGATAAATGTGGCACATGAAGATGTGCTAATAAGATTGTTTTTATTGTCTCTTGAAGTAGGACAAAAGAATTGGGTTATGAATACTCTCAATCCAAAGAGTATATTTTCTCTCACAGTTTTCATTGAAGAGTTTCTCAAGTGTTGGGCCTCGAGGACCCACATGTATGTAGATATTTTTCATGATCTCACAATGGCCCTCCAAGAAGAAGGGTTATTTTCTAACCATGTTGAAGAATATGAAGAATTGAGTGAGGAACAAGAAGTTGAAGATGAGACTCATGAGGAAAGTTACCAAGAACACGAAGTAGAACATGAGATGCCTTATGAATCTATTGAAAGAATAACACTTTGATGAAGCACATCATATTGAAGACCCAATCCATGAATAAGGCCCTCATGAAGATGAGGCATTGGAATTTGTTCCTCCATTTGATGAAGATAAAGTCACCCAAGCTTCCGTCTCTCCTTCACATGAAGAAAAAACGAGGTAAGTTGTATTCTTTTCCAAGTCTTTGATTCATATGATGCATCTTTTCATGACTTGGAAAATAAAGAATTCTTGGAGGAACCCTTGGATGTAGTAAATTTCTCATCTAATGAAGAGCATGATGATTTTATTGATGATTTTATATGCATTAGAAGACGTAGATGGGATAAGAATTTCTTTCTTTTTGATGGAGATCCCATTTATGATGACAATAATGTTTCTATAATCAAGGATGCAAGTTTGTTGCCTCTAGAATATACATCTACGAGCATTGTCAATTCAGTTTCTTGGCGATATGAAGACAAAATTCTCATAGATTTGTTTCAACCATCTAGAGTAAATCATTGCAATATTCTCATGATGACTTCCAACCATTTCCTAGAAGGTGTGATACGTATTCTTTTGAGCACTTGGACTTATTCTATGAAGAATATTTTCAACCACCTCTGTGCTCATACTTTGATGAAGATGAGGCCATGATTTGCCTAGGACATGAATTTCATGATGAAAGTTTATACTCTTCTTCTTTCTCTTCTTGCTATATCATCGAAGATACAACTAAGAATTATGTTTCTAGTCCCAAATTATCTATGGAGATTTTTTTTTTCTTTGAATCTAAAGAGAGGTTGGAGACTTTAAGAAGAACATTAACATCCCATTTTTCATCTAGATTTTCCTTGACTGGTTTTCATGCATCCTTCAGATTTTTATCCATTCCATCCCAAGCCTCAGGGAGTGACAAAAGCCAAAAAATTCATTCATGGGAATCTTTGGGTACGCCTCATGAGACTTCATCTTTTCTCAACCCTAGTTAGAGATGGGTAGAGTAAGCCTATGGAGACATATCTTGACACAATTTCTTTCCTCCCTCCCATCTTCATGAGTTTGATTCTATATTCAATTATGTTGTAGTAATTCCTAGGCTCATTATTTTTCCATGCTTGATGTAGTTTTTCTTTGGTTCATAACTAAGTACAAAGGTAGAAATTTTGGCTTTGATAAAATGCTAGGATGGATTCAGTGGTTCTATGATTATACCTAGCTTTTCAATTGAAATGTAGTGTTAGAGTAGGCTAGAGTAGGTCATGTTATGTGGTTGCCTTATTGCAATTTAACTTTATTGCTTGTTATCGTTCGACATGCATGCATTTATTTTAGAATGAACATGTTAGTTTAGCATATGTATATTAATGAAAATAGCAAAATCTTTTATTTCCGCATTATTTTATATTTTCATAAACTAGGGTGGATAACATCCCCCTACCTTGTAGTACTAATATTTGCATGTTAGAATGTAGTAGGATTTTAGAGTGATGGAGGTTGCAAGTCTTGGACTGCCAAAGCTGTTGAGGTTCTCGTTCACTTTATGGTGAGCACATGTTCCCATGTTGGAGCCAGATGTTACCCCATCACACCTAATGGTAACTAGAGGAGATTGTGTCTCATGGTCTGCAATGAAAGAAGTGATCCCAACAATGATGATGATTAACATGTCCACGGAGAGAATACCCATATCCCCCTCAGATTCCTCTTCCTTATCAACATAACTCATCACATTCAATCAACAAGGTTCATTGGGAGATGGTGTTCCAACACATTATGAGGTACATTAGTCCTTGTTTCATATAAAGTGTCATATTTAATACATTGGGCATTTGAGTAATGATCATAAGTTGAATTTGGATAATGAATCATGAGATCAAAAGTTATGTTTTTTTCCTTGTTTCACCTTGGTGGCCATCCTAGGCATCCTAGTCCCATGTTGTCACTCCCAGGGAAAAGGGGTACTACTATTGGTTCCTTGAAAGAGGCAATACCATTCCCGATCATACTTACCACTTTTCCATCCTTGACCTCTCCATTCTCCCACCTTTTGGGTAATGTGGTTACATGTACACGAACAAGGCATGTACCTCATTCTCTTATGAGAAGAAGGGGATAAATACCCAAAGGTAGATTGCAGTTGGTTGATAAAAAGAAGAAAGGGATAATGAGGACATTCAAAAGCCATAGTCCATACTTGATCTCTACCACTCATTAATGGCTATCACCCCTAGTCATAATGAAAATAAACGCTTATCAATAACAAATATATTGAATATATCTTGAATAAGAAAGGAAAGGATGTACTAATTCTTGAAACCTTTTTAAGGGGACTTGCAAAATCAAATAAAGAAAAAAAAAGGCAAATAAAAGGTTTGGAATGCAAAAAGAGTTGAGGAAAGGGGAACTCAATCGATGAGCACACCCTCTACAAAGGCAGCCATGGAGGTGAGTTCATACATTGCCTTGCATGTTAATGACCCTGTGCCCATAAGTAAACCCCATGACCACCTCACATTCATTACATATCTCTAATGGGTTTTTCCGGGAAATATCTCTCTACTTGGGTATTGACAACCTAATAGGGTGTTTTGATAGTCCTCCCATACTTAAACTTGCCAAATTGCATAAAGTCTGGAGCTAATGTGAAGTTTGAAGGGGATCCTGAGTGAGAGTTGTTCATTTGGATTTTTTATTAATAGATGGCTTACTTTGTATGATTCTATGAACTATTTCCCCTCGTGATAATTGATTTTACTTGATTCGATGGTTTGACTAACTTGGGTGCACCTGACATGGTATTTGTAGGATGTCCCTATGATTTCACCCAGTATGTTGTGCAATTTATGCAGGACATAACATGTGTGATGCAAATCATTGGGCCACTTGATGAATTGTCTCCCTCCGATACAAGATCTCACACCTCTTGGACCTTGGATGATGGACAAATGAGCTTTTACTTTGCAGATACAGTCATGCCAACACACAAATGGGCAAGAATCCCACACCTTGGGGTGTTGTATTCAAAGGTTATTAGGAATTGGATGGAGGACGTTGCACTAGTACATGATTGGATACCATGTAGAGATGAGATGTACCTTCATTTCACCTTGTACGCTAGTGTTTTCACATTGGACGTTGAGCATAAGGATGATGACATCATGAATCAGGGCTCGCTTGCCATCGGGGCACTACTTTGATGAGTTGTGTCTTTGATGATGAGACTTGACTTCTGATGAGGAGAGATCACCTTCCACCATACTTGGCACCTTGATGATGATACATGGCCTTTGTAGGCCTCCCACACTGTCCTAAGGCACGACGTCACCACGTGTGGATTTGGAGGGTTTGTTTTTTATGTTTTAGCATGATTATCTAGGGTTTATGAAAGGATAAACTTTAGGTTCCTTCCCTTGTGTTTTGACATAGGATTATGAGGGGATAATCCTAGGGTTTTAAACCTCACATCTTCTCTTTCATTTGGCCTCTTGCAAAGAGTGTTGCATTGACTACATTTTCCCAAGGAGAGAAACAAAACTAGTTGTTGAAATTCTCTCCAAGTGGATTCAACCCTTGGTATGCACTCATACCATGTTGATATTTTACCACTCTACTCAACACCTGATTGCTAGCTCAAAATAAAATCAATTTATCTAATAAAAGCACATCCGAGTAATCAATTAAACATGCATCGTAAGCATAAACAAGGAAACCAAATCAAGCACATAAGAACACCGATATTTTCGAGTAAACAACCATTAGAAAAATCCTGGAGGGAAAACCAGTCCAATGATGCTTTTATTAAGGTCAAATCAGGGATCCTGTAAGAGGGAAAATGTCCCACTAAGAGAATTATACACTGCATACAAACCTGACAAGAGTTGACCTATTGTATAGCAGTTCTGACACGCTTTCCCAAAAATCCATGACTCGACCTGCAGACATCTGCAAATTTCCCTTCTATGACCCACGGATATCCACGATTATCTCCATTGTGACCCACACATGTGTACAGAAAGCACGTACGACAAGATCTGTATGACTCTTCTCTTCCCTATGAATTTTGTTCTTTGAAACCCACCTGTGGCTGCTTCTGCTCTTTCTCCTCCTTGACATGTATGACCTCTAGATGGAATTCCTTCTCCACCTATCCAAGATCTTGAATAACAATCCTTCGTGATCCAACTCTCTCTGCATCAACGCTTGGATAAAATCTCTTCACCCAACCTACGAGATATCCTCACTCTAGTGTAAAATTCCTTCTTTTCTATCTCTGATCTTTCCATCTCACCAAAGATCCCAATATTGGCATCTCACCAAATATCCTCAACCTTGACATCTCACCATAGGTCCCTTGCTCTTAGCATCTCACCAAGGGTCTCTTGATCTTGGCATCTCACCAAAGATCCTCACCTTGGTCTCTCACCGAGGTCCCTTTCTCTTGGCATCTCACCAAGAGTTTCCCGACTGTGTCAACTCCCTCAACACAAGTGAATTCCTCTCGAAGGGACTTCTTCTTTACCCCAACCTTTCTTTTATAATCACGAGTTACAATCTATTTCTAATCTTCAAATTCATCTATGCTTGAGATTACTTCTCACACTCACTTGAGATTTAGATTAAATGATGCATGCTAATCATGTCCTTAAATAACTCAATTCACTAATAAATACAATTTTACTTTAATTAATTCCTTTTAACTAAAGTAAACTGAAGACTAGAATATTTTTGACAACTTGCACATGCAAAACACATGCCTATGTGGAAGTACCTATCTGATGCTACCAAAAACATCAACACTCCTTAGCGAGGAAGGTACTTCTCCCACATGGAGTTGGCTCTATCTTCGCTACCATATCTGTTACCATAACTTCTTTCCAATTACTTGATTGGTTGCTCCCTCTGACACAGAAGCTATCATTGCCATGATGGTCTGACCTGTCTTTGAAGACTCACTACCGTTGAACATGCTCCTATAAGTCTCCTGCTCATGAGCATCCTGCATGGCCATCTCGTACCATGACTCCTCCTTGACAGACTTGGAAGGTTGCTCCTTCCCACTAGAACCTGAAGGATGACTCCCTCTCAACTGCTCAACCTTCAGAGCTTCTTGCTCCTTGTTCTCTACCACTGATAATGATCCAATATTCCCTTGGGTCCTTTTATAGGCTCCCATCCTAGGATAATGGTTCACCCAAGGAAAACAAATCAACAAATAACCAAGCCTTACAAACCCCAAGATCGGTCCTTCGATCTTGCTAGTTAGATACTATCTCCCTTGCTTCCCCTTTGCTCCTTTCCTTGGAACCTTTCCCCTGCACACTTGAATGAAAGTCCTTCTGCATCCACTCAACAATATCTTACTCACTCATTTTGTGTGCGTCTTTTGTCCGCTGAGAAATATCCAACACCTGCAACCCAGCACGTCTACTATTGTTGTACGTTCATGTACCTGCAACTCCTCTACTACATAGAGTTGTCCTTTCTACCAGATTTGTCTGTTGTTCATGGAACTATTCTGGCTACTCCTGTGGCTTATCTTCTCCTTTGGACTAATTAGATTTCTAGGTGAAATTCCTTCTTCAACCCTTTCTGAGATCTCCTTGAGAAAAATTCATTCTTTTCTTTGTTTGTGAGTTTGTCATCCTATGATCTCTGGATGAACTTCCTTCTTCACCCATCTAAGATCCCTCTGAATCACTGTTCTTTGTGGCTCAAGCACTTGATAAAAATAACATCTTTGCTCCAAAGTAGATGACTCAAGCACATGAGAAAAAGTCCTTCTCTACTCCCATGTGCTCCCTCTCTCCTTCAAAGCCTCGACTCCGATGTTTTCCAGAAATCAATCCTTTTATTTATGTATGCTGGTTTATAGATCTGCTAAGATCTCCTACAAATCTTATCGATCTCCTACAAAATATAGTGGATATGTGCTTAATCCTTCAAGCACCCACCTCAACACTCTTGATCCCATAGATATGCTACTGCAACCCTAGATCTGAACTTGATCTCTACTGTGGTCACTCAGATCTCATAGATCTTTCGATACCATGTGCACTTGGTTTCCTCCTAAAGAAACCTTTCTCTCATACCATGTTGAAATTCTCTCTTATTGGATTCAACCCTTGGTATGCACTCATACCAGGTTGGTATTTTACCACTCTACTCAACACCCGACAATTATCTCTAAGTAAAATCACTTTATCTACTAAAATCATAACTGAGTAATCAATTAAACATACAGTGGAAGCATAGACAAGTAAACCAAATTAGGCATATAAGAACACTAATATTTTCGAGTAAACAACCCCTAGAAAAACCCCTGAGGAAAAACCAATCCATTGATGATTTTATTAAGGTCAAATTAGGGCTCTCGTAACAGGGAAAATGGCTCACTGAGAGAATTATACATTGCAGACAAACCTGGCAAGAACTGACGTGTTGTATGACAGTTATGGAATGCTTTCCTAGAAATCCATGACTTTTCCTTCTATAACCCGTAGACATCCGTGAATTTCCCTTCTATAACCCACAGATATCCGCGACTGTCTCCACTGTGACCCACATATGTGTATGGAAATCCCGTATGAAAAGATCCATACAACTCTGCTCTTCCTTGTGGCTTTTGTCCTCTGAAACCCACTTGTGGCTGTTTTTTCTCTATCTCCTCCTTGACCTGTATGACCTCTAGATGGAAGTCCTTCTCCACCTATCCAATATATTGAATTACAGTCCTTCATGATCTAGCCCTCTCTGCATCAACACTTGGATGAAATATCTTCACTCAACCTGTGAGATCTCGTCACTCTAGTGTAAGCAAAAGTCATTTTCTGCTTCTACACTCCAACTAGCAAAAGCCCTTCTTTGCTATCTCTGATCTTGGCATCTCACCAAAGATCCTAATATTGGAATCTAACCAAAGATCCTCAACCTTGGCATCTCACCAAAGGTCCCTTGCTCTTGGAATCTCACTAAGAGTCTCTTGATCTTGGAATTTCACTAAAGATCCTCACCTTGGTCTCTCACCAAGGTCCCTTTCTCTTGGCATCTCACCAAGAGTATCCCAACTGTGTCGACTCCCTCAACACAAGTAACTTACTCTCGAAGTGACTTCTCCTTTACCCCATCCTTGCTTTTATAATCACAAGTTACAATCTATTTCTAATATTCAAAGTGATCTACACTTGGGATTACTTCTCACACTCATTTAAGACTTAGATTACATGTTGCATGCTAAGCATGTCCTTACATATCTCAATTCACTAATAAATACAATTTTACTTGAATTTATTCCGTTTAACTAAAGCAAACTCAAGACTAGAATATTTTTGACAACTTCCACATGCAAAACACATGCCTATGTGGAAGTACTTGTCCGATGCTACCAAAAACATCAACACTAGTCCCTCTTGTAAGTGATGAAAAACTTTACTTTAGTTTAATCTCTCTCTCTCTCTCTCTCTCTCTCTCTCTCTCTCTCTACAACTTGATATTTTAGGTGTCTAACTACTAACCCAATGCTTTGCATGATTAAATCATTTATTTATTGATTTTGTAATCATTAATTTCAGCCATTAGGGCTTGACTAATTGTTGATAACTTACTTAATGTCGTGGTTAAATAAGGTTGAAATCATTGTTTGACACTTGGAATTTATTCTACTCATCAAGGACTATATCTTAAGATTTTATTTGCTAATTTTAAGAGCTAATTTCTTGCTGCTATTGCAAATTACACTTTTCTGATATAACATTGTTAATTGTTGCAACTTTATTACAACAATCCATTTTTTACTTGATATCTAGTGTTCTGCGACTATTTCTTGCATTGTTAGATTTGGTAAATGTTAGAAAACATTGAAATATCTCTGACATACTCAATTAATCAATTGTCTTGTCTTGTTTTTGTCCCTGCCCTTGACTTAGCCTATCTTATCAAGTGACCAATATAGGGGCCCGTAGACTTTCCTCTAGCTTTCTATAGGCTCCTTTGAGCTCACCAGGGAAGCCTCCCTTGTGTTGGATCTCTTTCCATCACTAAAACAAGGGAAGTATTTTCTTAGGTGATAATGACAACTACTTCCATATGTTACACTAGTATACCATCTTGTGAAGTCTTTGCATGAGTGCTAGATTTGGTGATAACATGGCCATATGATCAAAATCTGGACTAGGGGTCAAAATTTTGCTACAATTTCAAAGTGTTCGGAATGCGACGAAAAAAGTACCATTGCGTCCATCTCGTCTTCCTGATTCCGACGGTATATTTACTTTCTCAAATGGAGTTCGTATGGAGAAGATATCGCGATCTGTTCGCCAAGCCAAACATGTAAAAAATTTAATGTTGACTGTACCAGTCCGTACAGTCCGTACAGGACACGTGGTAGGTCCGTACAAGACACATGGCAGGTCCGTACAAGACACGTGGCGGTTCTAGGTGATGACACGTGTCAGGCAGATTTGGCTTTTTGGGCGTACAGTTTGGACCAATTCGGAGATGACACGTGTCACCACTGGAAGGGTGACACGTGGCACGGATGATGTCAGCATTTGACGTGGCGACCGTACGATGACATGGCTCGAATGACACGGTACTTGCTGATGTGGCGGTTTGTGATTGGCTGACAGTTGGGCGAGTTATATTGTGACACGTGGCATGATTTTGGCGAATGGTGAGGTGTCACGTGGCCCAATCATGGGCTGCCACGTGGCACCCCTTTATTGGCTAATTGTGTTTTGGTTTGTTAATCAAAAGTTTTTGGGGTCGACCGGATTCGAACTGGTGACCTCCCCCTTTGGCAGTGCCTTTGTAAAGTCCGTCGGGCCAATAGGCCACAAGGTGGTTCTTGTTAGCATTATGGGCAAAAATGTATTTATGTTGAATTGAGGTTTGAAAAGTCGGGGGAATGGGCCGGGGCTTAGCCCCAGCCCACGGTCTAGAAAATTTGTCTAGAAAATCCTTTTGGAATTTAGTCCAGCTAGTTATAGATCACCATGTGCGCGTGGTTAAACGGTTATTATAACCATTGTTTAATGGGCACGAGGTTATGTAGCCGTGGTTCTATTCTTGTACCATGCGACCGGTGCTAGCGCCAATATGAAAGCGCTAGCGCTTAGCCCGTAGGGCTAGCGCTAGGCCATATTGTGTCATATGACCATCCGAAAGGAGCGCGCGCCCAGGAGAGGGGGCTTAAGCCCGAATATAACCAATTTTTAGTTATAAAAGTGGGTTTTATAACCGTTAACCACTTTTCACCATGGCGCATGGTTTTATGAGCCATATGCTCGAGTGCTTGACGGTTGGGGGCTGGAGGYACCCTAACCGTCCTACAGTTTGSACCGGTTTTCGATTATGCACGGGGCTAGGTTTTAACGCGCATTTTGGAGCGTGTTCTTGGTTCAGAGCACAAGGGTGCATTTTGGCGAACTAGTTTTAGCAAGCTTGAAGGAGGAAAATGGAGGAGGCCTAACTTCTTCATCTTTTGGTCGATTGAGGTGCCGTAAAAGCCCAGCTTCCTGAATCCATTGGCACTGTTATCAAGGCCATTTGAAGACTTCTTCTGCAAGTTTTTCACGATTGAAGTTTCAGGAAGCTCCAGGGAGTTTGAAGCCCTCATTGATGGAGGACATGGTTTGGTGAGCCTATGTTTGTTTTATGTAATTGAATAATAATTTTTGGCTAATTGATATGCTCTGAACACATTGGGATAGGTTTCAGAGGCTGTTGAGGACTTTTACAGGTGTTTTTGCCAAAGAGAAGCTCAGGGAAGCTTATGGCCACATGTAGAAGAGGTCATGCCCAGATGAGCCATGATCCGTTTTCAGAGTTGTATTAGTCATTTTTGGGGTTTTTATGTGTTCTGATCTCAATGGTGCAGTTTGTTTTTCCATTTGAGTTGAGCAGAAGCTTGTAAAAGAACTTTTGACTAATTAATCCCAGAGAGCCAAGTCCATTATGGAGGCTCAAGGAGATGTAGCCCGGAGGGGGGTGAACTCCTTTATCATGTTGTGATTGTTCTAAGTTTGATGGTTTATTTGCTGCAAGTTATGTTGCCGTGTTTTCATTTAAAGCACATATTTAACCATTTAAAAGAACAATTTCTCACAGATAAGCATTTACAAGAAGCATAAAACTTAGCACATAATTTATCTGGCATATTTTAACACATGAAGCAAGGTCCTGTAAAGTTTATTTTAATGAAGTAGGGGTGCTTGCATAGCATAAAAAGTCAGCCTTCTATTTTAAGATCACCATATGCAGTAATGCAACTACTTTAAGTTTCAATGATGTGGTCTCATCCTTGTTGTTGGAGTAGAAGAGGTGGAGAAACATGAAAATCCATTGCACATGTGCCTTATTTGTAAGAGGATTCTCCCAGGAAATAAATAAAAATATGTCCTTAAATGGGAGATCTAAATATAGAGGAAGATATAAATCTCTAAGAAAATTCGTAAAGGTATGTTGAAGATGTGGAAAACAAGGGCATTCAAAGAAACAATGTAGATCCAAAAGTGTTGAGAGAGGGAAGGGACCTGATAATGCCCCTTCTACAAAAGCAAAAACCTCCGCAAATGAAGGAGGGGATGTGTACTTGGCTTATTCAAGCACACATGCAGATCATGAGGCATGGCTAGTCAACTCAGGTGCATCATTTCATATGAATCCTTAGAGGGAGTGGTTTTTCATGTATGAAACATATGATGGGGGTGATGTTTTTTTGGGAGATACAAATCCAAGTATTGGGTGTAACCTGATACAAAACAGATAAACAAAACTAGAGATAATTGAAGAGGATAAGTTTCATAGATAAAGGTGGTATCTAAATACACCATTACAACACTTAAGCATAATACATTGTGATAAGGAAATCACAATGCATATTATACATGAGAACCATTTTCGACATCAACATACAACTCTTGTACATGCGTTGTTGATAATGATCCATTGGGTCTGCTATTTATAGCTTCAAGATCAAACCAACTTCCATGTAATCAAGAATATCTCATTCACATATAATCGTCGATGCTTAGAGTAGAATTTGTCAAATCCATTTTGTCTAGCCGATTCGACAGGGATGCTTGACATGACCATCCATGTGTTTGACTCATAGTTGATTTCTCAGTTGGTCGATCCACTAACCGACTGTCCGACCGACAGACTTGTCAACTACCTGACTAATTGATGTTCCAACACCCCCCATTCAACACACAACTCTACACATTCAAGAGGTGAAATTACGTTAGTAGGGCACTCCCCATAATTGCATCTTCCTAAAGCACAAGCATCATACAAAGATTGAGAAACATAGCTTTAGAGAATAACTTAGTCAAGATATCACCAACCAGATCATCGATTTACAATATACAAGAGAGACAATGTTCTCGTGAACCAATTGTCTCAGATAGTGAGCATGGAGCTCAATAAGATTCATCTTACTATGGGAAACAATATTGTTAGCAACTCAAGTGGCACTCTGATTGTCACAACATATGGTAGTCGAGGTCTAAATAGGAAATCCAAGTTCACCCAGAAGTTGGTGAATCTAGATTGCTTATGTACCTGCATAAACGGTGTCACGATATTCTGCTTCTGTAGTCGACAAGGAGACTACATTTTGTTTCTTGCACTTCAAACCAATGGTCTAGTGTTGAAGCAAAACACATAGACAAAAGTGTACTTATGATCATCATTGTCGCCTGCTAGTCATATTTGGTGAAGCCAACTAGCGAATCTGAACTTCAACAATATCAGGTACCAAAATGGGTGGTACCCTTGAGATAGCAGAAAATTCATTTGGTTGATTTCCAATGGATTTTTTTAGGATCCTGCATAAATTGAGAAACTACACTAACAACAAAGGAAATGTCAGGTCAATTGTGAGTAAGATAAATTAGACTACCGACCAGTTGTCGATAAAGTGTAGCATCGACTTGGGTAGTTTGACAAGTTTTGTTCAGCTTTACTCCAGATTGAAAAGGAGTAACACATGGCTTACAATTTGCCCTAGCATTGAGTATTGGTTCATACGTTGAAGCATTCACTTTAAGTGATTTATTGCATATCCAACTCATATTGATCTTGAACTTCATCCAATTAAATATCTTGTTCATCAAGACCCAAAAATTTTATTCGATCCTTCATAATCATTGAATGGATTATTCATAACCACATTATGGATGTCTTACTTTAAGTCATCATCTATATAATCAACATCTTCAACATGATCCATAGGATGTGAGTTAATGACTGGATAATCAACTTCATGGACCTCTTTGTTCAACATTTCTTCCTGCTCCCTTGAATCTTCTTTGTCTTCTTCATGATCATCTTCTTATGGTACATACTTTACAAGTCTTCCTCTTGAATCAAATCTAACAACAAATGACTAGCCCACTCTTCTTATCACTTGTGAATAAATGACTTACTCACATTGACTTGGAAGGACATATGGATTTGTACTTAGCTCATACCTAGTAGTCTTAATCGTGGTAAATCCATTATCATGACCAATAAAAATGATTTCATCACCTTGTAGCAATGATATGTACCACTTGGATTTAAAGAGACCCACTTTGAAATTTCAAGTCTATCTTCCAGATAGCCATAATATCTCAATTCAGATGTGAGTTCATGTTTGTCACCCCTCTGGGAAATATTAGTAACCTGGAAAATTGCAATTATATTTTCATCAAATGTTTTCTCCTTATCACCCAATTGTTTGATGCAACCTTTTTGGTCATTGGACCACATAGCTTTGTGATGTTTCACATGCATAATCAACATGTTAAAAATACATTACCAATTGATAAATATATGTATGAATTAATCTAAGGGAAAAAACACACATAAATGGGAAAAAAAACCTAAAAGTAAATGGGTAATTCTTTCCTTTTTATATTTTGCACCATATGCTAAATCAATTTTCTTCTACATCCAATTGGTATTATCATGTAACATCCTTGGTATGATCCCGAGTTTAATTAATGCTTAATGTAGATATAATATGTGGCTACGACCAAGCGATGTATATGTGAAATGTATTTCTAATTTTAGTAATAAAATGTGATGCCATTTGCTAAGGGGATATGGACAAAGATGGGGGCTAAATTAATCCACAAGAGAGGGGAGGGTCTATGAGAATTTCTAAGAGAGGGGTCTAAGGGGGAATTACCCATGTCTATTAATTCAACCCACATTCTTGAATTTCATTATCATTATGTATTAAACTCTATTTTCTGATTGAGTGTCCCCAAAGCCAATCATTGAATACATGTAAGAGGGTGGGTGCGAGAAGTCACATCCCATAGTTATTGAGAGCATGGTGACTAAGTACAATCATCTTGGGGAAGTGTGTGAGTCAAGCAAGCAAGCCAAAGGAGAGAAATTTGTATGGGTTGTTACAATAGTTTTAGACAATCAAGTTTTTGGCATGAACAACATGTAGATAGAAAAAAGAGAGAGAGTTTGGAGGCAAAGCAACCATATAGGACGAATTTTGGAGCATGTTGGAGTGTTTTTGGAGCGTTTTGGAGAAAAATATTGAAGATCCAGGTTGTCAGGCCCAAAGAATGAGATCATGTGTGAGTTGCACTGTAACAACAATTATTTATTGTTTTGCTAGTAGTTTTCCTAGTAGCGAGTTCCCTTGAGTTCCCAATAGAGAGATTCATGGTTACATGTGCTAGAGAGACCCTGATAAACAAATGGGATGCTTGAGGGATTGAGATCAATGAAGGGGTATATTCCTTGGTTTGGGTAGGTCGAAAGGAAGAGATTTAGTGGAAAATAGAGATAGTTGTAGGATAATACCAGTGGGTTGTGGGATTTTTGAGTTGTGAGTGGACAATGAGAGACTAGCCCCTTTTGTGGATTAATAGCCTCAAATTGAAGGTGACTTTCTATTGAGATTTAGAACAACAAATATATGGTTGGGTGGAACGTCCATCCCAAGCAGCTGGTTGCATAATTGTTTATAAAAGATAAGTGTTTGATCTTGTTTCTATTTGCACTGTGAGTTTATTTGTTGTGCATTAACTCTGTGTATGAGATTGATTTATATGTTGTTGCAATGAGTTATTAGTTGTATTCATGTTTATTTTAGAATGATTTAGATACATCAATTTAATGGTATCAGACATTAGCTAAATTTGGTTGTGAATCATAGCTGGAAGCTACATGAAATTAATTAGTTAGCATAAATTTTAGTTTTTATGAGTATTTTGCACGTAATGGATCTCAACTAGGATGGGGGATGTTACATTATGGTATCAGAGCTTCTGGATCAAACAATGGGCTTGTATGGGCCAAGAACTAGTGCAAATTGGGCAAATTCGTTGTTGCAGAGTTTGGTCTATGCGAATTTGTGGAAAAACAGAGAAATTAGAGAAAAATCCCCAAATTTGTGGGTAAATTTCAAGTTTTAAATGCCTAAGAGCAGTTGAAGAGATGATTTGGGTGTGAATATGTAAGTTGCATAATTGAATTCGACTTGGAAGGTCAAATTTCACGTTTTAATTCCCATTGTAGCGCTGGGTAGAGTTTGAAGAATCGATGGTCAGGATCACGTTTGATCTCAAGATCAACCGTTTAGATTCATTTTGATAAATTTAAAAATTTATAATGATTTAGGAGGTCGCCAAGGTATGGAAGATCAATGAACAGGATTTGTTTGCGGCCGTTTGGAAGACATATCAAAGCGATGACCGAGATTCATTTTCGATTGTTTAAAAAATGGATCAAATCAACGGTCTAGATTCATTTCCGGTCGTTGGGAGGTTGGGGCCAATCAATAACCAAAATTAAATTAAGAGGTTTACGAAGTGTAGCAGAGTGATGACCTATATTATTCGGAGATTGGTCAAATATTTTCCAAGTGTTGGAGTTGGCCAAAGGAAATCGTCGATGACCAACGACCAATGATTGGGTCTGCCAGATATGAGAAGTCTTTGGATGCCAACAGGAATCATTGACGACCGAAGACCGATGGGCGGGTCAAACAGATTGGAAAAGTGTTTGGTTTCCAACGAAAATCATCGATGGCTAATGGTTAGGGGTCAACCAATTTGGCGAGGTGTCAGTGTGTCCAAAGTAAATCATCAATGGCTAATGGTTGAGTGTCGATTGATTCAATGAGGTGTTCGGGTTTCCCAAGGGAAATAGTCAATGTTTGATGATGGAAAGAGGGTGATGATGTGGCATACCATGTCATCCAAAGTGCCATGTTAGAGTCTACGTGTCATGCGAATTCATCGAGGAAATGGACGACCTATGATGGTTAGTGTTAGCACCATGATTCTCATAGCTAGAGGTAGAGGTTCGTCCAAAGTTTTCAAAGTCATGCCATGATCTTGGGAAAATGAAGGCATTCCTAGATGAGTCATAATTAGTGTGTCAAGGTTTATGAGGTCAGTAATCAAATAAAAAATGACTTGAAATGTCAGTAAGGGGTCTAGCCATAAGATGGTTTAAAGGGTGTATTGTCTTTTTCATAAAACACCATCATGAAAAACAAAGAGTCAAGAATGTAAAGCCCATCATGTTCAATTTGTAATGGTCCACTTTCCTAAGTCTTGAATCACATTAAAAAGTGGGAAATTATGTGTTTAAGGTCGAGTCATAGGTTAGGGTGAATGTCATGTCGAAAGGTATTATGGTTCATCATCACCTTTCATGAGGTCAGAAAAGGAACAATCATGACACTCCATGTCATTTGTACCATTGCAAACTTCAAAAGTGTACCTGTTGCGCAAGTTCGTTGTGCAAATCCCTAACTTGCCTTGAAACGTCTTGTCACTATGGATAACCACTTTCTTTTTCAAAATATTTTCCCTTATCCATTTGAGCATGAATATTGGACACCTTTTGTTTTTCACCATCGCCTCCAAGGCTTGCGCATCATCCATAGCCTCTCCAACAAGACCCAAATCTCTTTGCTACGTAAACTTCAGTCGCTACACAAACCCTGTGTGTTAATATTCGCTACGCAAACCTTTCACTCTGTTTTTTTCCGCGCATTCTCCATTTGTTTCAATCAGTGTTCAAGAGCCTTTCTTGGAGCCCATTGCAAGTTAGCCTCTGAAATGAATTTTATTTTCACATAACCAACTTTAATTCATTTGAGCTAAACCCTAGCCATCCTCGTTGATGCGTCGAGTTTCCTTTTGTCGTTCGTTGTTGCGCTAAGTTTCCTACTACTGTTTGTTGTTGCTCTGAGTTTCTTGCTACTGTTCGTTGTTGCGCACTACGTAGAGGATTTTTCTACGGAGAGGATTTTGTTGCGCAAAGGATTTTGCTGCACAGAGGATTGTGTTGCGCACAAGCCACATAATGCATTGTGCAAATGACTGATTTAGTGGTCAACTTCAAGATCACTTTATGACCAACTGGAGAGGAATTTTGAAAATCCCAGAGAGGTTTTTTTCAAGGACAAACCAAATAATAAAAACCTCTCTTTGATTTGTAACAAATGTCATAGTTTAGGATATTCGAATGAATCTTTACAACCCATTTTTCAAGATTTTAGCATTTAATGTTTTGGTCATCATATTTGGGCACATATCCCAAGGTATTGGGGAGGAATTTCAGAAACCTGAGAGAGGTTTTTCGCAAGAACAAGTTCATCTACAAAAAACTCTCTCAGTTTTGAAAAATATATTTTTCTTCAGGAGATAAGATGTCATCTTTGACCCATATTTTCTCAGTCTGCAGCGTAATCTGCTGCGTTTTTGCTGTAGGTTACTGTTGCGCAACATACTTGTTGTGCAACTACGACAAAGATTTTGGAATGCGTCTAGATAAAAAAGGAAAGGTAAGAAAGCATGACATCTCATCTACAACGAATGCCAGAGGTAAAAGATCATCAGGATATGGTTTCAAAGGCAAATTTATCTATTATTATCTTGTAATTAATGAGTCAACTTTGACTTCTCTTTTTCAGTAGTTAGTTACGATTTTGTTGCCAAGAGAGTTGTAACTGTTTCTTAACCTAGGAAGGCTGTGTTGATGGGTCTTAAATCCCTTGATTCAACAGCAGGAACCAAACCCGCCACCGAGGCACAATTAGACTCTGCAACGTTTGAGATGGAATGGTTCTCCAGATCTTGCGATCTGGCCAATTTATCGATGGGATTTGTGTTTTCTTGTGAAGGTTCTCCCTTCATGTAGGACCATTCTTTTATGTATTTTCTCTTGAGTGGGACTGGTTTGAGAGCTGCAAGGCATCATAAGCCAACTTGACAAGTAACATGATTGAATTTAACCTACTGGGAAGAGGCTGAGCTTAGGATAACCCACTGCTCAAACATGTAGACAATAATTCTATACCAAAGGGCCTAGTAATAATACATTAACCAAATGAGCATCCAATTACTGCCTGAGAATCTAACTAACAGAAAGAAAAACACATATGTAACCAAGATCATGGTAAGCAAAATAATTCATCTACCATAACATTCATTACATAACAACACAATGATTTATCTTCATCATTAAAACAAAGAACATCAAAACATTGCACCAGATAACTTGACAACAAAATCGATTGCTCTTACTCATTTACTGCATCATTCTTGGAACATGATAGGAAGTAATTCTTCTCCAACTCCAATCACATACATCCGATGAAAATAGCTTGTATTTGGTCCAGAAGGACTTCTCAATTCATAGTGGTCTCAAAATAATTATCAACAAACCAAAAAGAAATAGTTCTTACAACAACCATCGACCCTTGACTAGTCAGTCGATGTCTCTATTTATAATCTAAAATTCAACTGCAATTAACGACTAAATACAATTCAAGCTAAGCAAAAATTTCCACGTGGTGTTATCATCCAACAGTTTCTTTCAACAGTCCACCTGAGATGTCTCTTGAAAAGGGTGACTTCTTTCATATTCAGACCAACTGATAAACAAATCTTCATAAGTTTGAGCCCATGGGAACCTGTGTTGTTCCATAGGGGCCTCATATACTCCTCTGATATCCACTCCATGCATTTAGTACTTTACCAAAATCGAGTTCATCTGTTGCAGCATGGCTCGAGCTCTAATCGGGTGTCCTGCGAATTGTTGCACTTGCCCTAGCTTTGCATTGGTGACCTTTGTGTACTCTTCGGCCCAAAGCGAGTCTTGTATGGAGTGCGTCTTGAACACATCACTCAGGTTAGTGAATTCATCGGTGGTGCCAAATTCACGGAGACCGACATCTTTTATTACTTTATTAATTTTACCCCAGTGTTTTTGGCACTTAGTCCATTGCTTTTGGATTCCTCGGTGTGGGTCCCAAGTCATCTTAGCCCAGTATTCGATAGATTTCTTCATGCGGTCGAGACTACTTTTGCAAACCAGCTGAATGCCATGATTTTCCTTTTCTCGACCCTATTGAACCGCCTCAATGTATTCAAGTCTCTCTACCACTTGTTGTGCCTTTTCGTGCCACCTTTCCATCTCTTTGCATGTCGCGAGTGCCATGAGAGTATCCTCCTGGAACTCGACTATGTTCTCGGTTAACATGTGCCTTTCCTTCTTGAACTCGTTATAAACTCCGTTGAAGTCTTCCTTTAGATACACGGTGGTCTGTGTAGCTCCTTCATAGTATTTGATAAGATGGCATAGGTGTTCGAGCTCCTTCCGAGTATCGGCTAGTTCCTTTTCATCTCGCCTGGATCTGTCCTGAGCGACATCAGAGAGGGCTTTTCCTACACCGATCAGTTCAGACATGTGAGATTCTGTAGTTGTGATTAAATTCTCTTCTATGGTAACCACGATGGATTGATCCAAAGTGATCCTTCACCTTTTCGCGGTCCTTTGAACGATGGCCTTCCTCTTTTGATCGTAGAATATCACATAGATGTCTGCTACTTCATCTATCGGTTCTGGTATCTGTTGATCTCCCCATGAGAGGTTGTTTCTCAAGCTACCTACGGTGTATATTTGCTCAGGAGTGGGTTGTCGAATTTCTTCGCTCTGTTTTGTGGATCCGACCTCTACTTGTCATTTGTCTGGGACTTGAATATTGGGCGTAATGGAGGCATCGGGTACAGACTCATTGCCTACTTGCTCGTCGGTTATAGAAATGCCGATATTCTTTTGTGGAGTTTCGCCACTCGGTCTTGCTTCTGCTTCCTTTCTGTCGAACTCTCTTGTGTCAAGGCCACCTTCAGACCCTGTTTCCATTTGTAAGGCATGCTTGTCTTGGACCTCAGGCTAAGGGGAAGCTGTTTTCTCGGGACCTTTTTCTTCTTGAACTCGCACTGGGGTGTCATGAGCGGGTTCCAGACTCTCATCGTCGCTGTAAATATGTATAAGAGTGCTCAAGGGATTCGGCGCTTGCATCTCTATCGAGACCCAACCTGTCTCTAGTTGAGTTGTCCCTTCTTCTGAAGGATCGATCGACGATGTTGCGGGTTCAGGGTTTCCTAACCCATGGGCGTTTTTGGGGATTGTGGACCCAGGATCATTTGACTCCGTCGGGATACTTTGAAAAATAGTTGAAACTGTAGGTCCTATGAAAAGATACAGGTCATCCCGCATCCGTTTCATCAACAACTCAATTCGCTGAAGTAACAACGTACCCCTAGCTCGTGCAACTTGATCTTCCTGGAGATCCCTGATTTGTACTGGGGATTCTTGGTGAGTTGTCGTAGCTTCAATGTCTTCTTCAAGATCACTTATTTCTTCATCCAATTCATATGAAATTGCTCCTCCCGAGTGTCGACTAATTTCTTGAACTGCCTGCTCCAGAAACGTTGCTTGTTCTTCGTGGCTCATAGCTTTAAACCTGGTTCCTCGAGGATCAACTTTCCTGGATGCCACCATATTCCAGTCTTGGGCGTTCTCAGTAAATATTTCATCCTCAAACTAGTCACGGGCATAGGGCCAACAAGATGATATCTGCGACGCGTGCTGTAGAACCAATCCCTTGGGATTGTGTTTGCAAAATCAGCCAGTTTGGAACCGAAATTCCAATTGACCTAGCCCAAGTTGTTTAACATGCGCGGTATCTTTGACTATGCAGAATCCGATATGAAATCCATACGGTATCCGCTTCTTGTCTTTTACTAAAGTTGCATTGTATCCTTGCATGATGCTTTGATAGCAAATTTCCCCTAATACTATCCGGTCGAGAACATAAATGGGTAATAAGTGGGGTGCCCCTGTGGCATCGAAAAGCCTGATGTAGGTTTCTCATTCATCTAAATACCTGTGGCCAATTTTGGTTATAACCTTCTTTGCTTCATTTGACAATCTAGGGCATTCTTTCCTGAAGACCAAGAAGTACGTGCGTGCAATAAAATAATCACAGATAACAACATAGGATTTATTGTACTTGTTTTCCCATAGGATGTTGAAGTATACACGGACCGTGAGCTCCGAAGAGTGCCAATTCAGGTTCATCCCGACGAAAGTGTTCCTGGCGTAGAAGACGTCCAGTAGATACGAGGCCATGTAGAAGGTGGGGGTATCTCCCTCCTTTGGCACCTGAGCCTGTTTTATGCAGGTGCTCAACTGCTTTGAGATGATGGCACCCCAATTGAAGCCTATGCTTGAAATGGCGACTGTAAAAGCCAGAGGCATCCAAGCCTCCGAAAATCAGGAGAAATATTTCTCCCCATGTAACCTGTAGAGTAGGGCCATGAGATATATGTATGGTTCCCTGAGATTAGCTGTTGGATACCATTCAACAGTCCGGTTTGTGAATTTTTTGTCTTCTCTCCACCAAGACAACATGATTTTGCTGGTATCGTGTGACGCATAGAAACTCAAGATGAAATCAGTGCTCAGCTTTACCTCAAAATCTTTGAGCTTATAGTAACTTTGAACCTCTGATGGCAGGAAAACTCCAACGCATTCGTCGTTATCATCATTGATCAGACATTTTTGGGCCTCAATGTGGTCAATAATCCACTTCAGGAGCTCGATGCAAGGAAAGACTTGAGACCGGCTTGCCACCATGTGCATATAAGCTTTGCGAATGTTGGGGAGGACTTCGTCGTCGAGTTTCCTTGTTTCAGGATCGCTATGCGGGGTATATTCGAGGGGTTCTTCTTTCTTGATTTTCTTGAAAAATTCTTCCCAGCAAGGAAATGCTATCTTGGCTCCAATGCTTGCCTCCATATCTCTAAAAGATGGGGGCTAGAAAAAGGGCACCTTGGTGATTCTCTTAATGAAAGACACTAGCTTGGGAGTGAATTCTAATTGTCTCGGAATTGATGGGGAGGAGCCTTCTCCTACTTCTGATTCTTGCAGCTTAGGGGCTCTTGGGGATTTCCTGGTGGAAGGCTTCTTCGGAGGCATTGTTCCTGCAATTTAAAATGTCATTTGAACATGCGTACATAGCAGCGTTGGGTGCGGACATGTAACAATGAAATGCATGAAAACCATTAGCAGATACATACATGTAACGCTTGCTATGACAATTGATTAATACTCACTGAACTTTGGGCGTTTTCTTCCAGGTTGTTGGATTTACTCTTCTGTTTGTTCTGAATTTCTTGTTGTGCAGAATGGGGCCATGCATAATGACTCGAACAGGATATAAATAGAGAGGTACTACTAGTCATATCGATCAGTTAATACGAGTAATAAATGTAAATTCAAAAATAAATTACCCTTGAATTTATGCAAATGAACCTTAACTAGTTGACGACGGAGGCACGGGAGAAGATACATTGTATCGCTGGGTTTAACAGATCCTTTTGATTCGTGTAGGATTAGTAACTAATGCGCGATCTAAAAATTAACTACCATATTTGAATGTGGCGTGTCTCACACATAAGAAGGTAAAACGTCTCGTCGTGTCACATCACTCCGACGTAGGGATCGAGGATCAATTGTTTACTCCTTACCCATGCGTAGTGTTCATTATTGCATTTTTTTTTTTGCCGAAACCGAATGGATCGGCCTTCGACGAAATCCTTCCTGAGGTTGTTCGTGGGAAAGGAATGCTTTCATCGATCGACGTCGATGAAGGTCGGTACTCAACTACTTTGACATTCCAAACAATTTTCACCACATTTATCTTTCACCGATGCTGAATTTCTCAAGTGAATCAGGGAAACTCTGGGTCGTCGATTCGTGCAGACAGTCGACGAAGAAGATTGAGTGGTACCCAAAAAAGAAAATGTTCATAGATTTTTTAGGGAGTGTTGAGTGCTCAACAAATGGCAATTCACTGGGCGAATGCAAAATCTATGATTCCTCTTTGCTTCCCGCACACAATTTATTCATATCTACATATATTACGATATATTTATTTATTATTATTATTATTTTTATTATTCAATGAAAGTATCGTTTTAGGGCTTGGCCATTTACTGGGAGGGCGTCAAGTTCCCCCCTTAGGTTTTTCAATCGATAGGTACTTGCCCCGATTCTCGCGGCTACTTGGAAGGGTCCAAGCCATAGGCTTTGAAACTTAGAGTGTTTTCCCTTAGGTTCGTTTGCTTTGTCCCACTTAAGCACTAAGCCTCCTACCTCGAAGATATTGTTTTTAGCCTTATGCTTATCGAACCATCGTTTCACTATCTGTTGGTGAGCCAGGAATTTTGACTTAGGCTTTTCTCTCTCTTCCTCCAACATGAGCAGAGTGTCGATTCTCTGTTGCATGGCTGACGAGGGTTCTTCTTGGGAGTCTTGGGCCAATTGAAGAGATGGAAGATAGAGCTCGTTCGGGAGGATAACTTCTTGCCCGTAGACTAAGAAGAATGGGGAATTTCCTATGGCTTCTTTGGGTGTGACCCTATCGGCCCATACAGAATTATGAAATTGATTATGCCAATTTCTTTGGTTATCTATAACCGTCTTTTTTAGTATCCTTACCAGGTTTTTATTAGTCGATTCTGCCACACCATTTCCCCGCGGATAGTAATTTCAGAGTACTTGATTATAATTCCTCTATCCAGAGAAAACTCAGTCAATAGGGTAGAAGAAAAGTAGGCTGCATTATCAAAGACCAGAACAGAGGGGACGCCAAACCTTGTGATCAACTGTTGTTCTATAAATTGCATTACTACCTTCTCGTTTACATGAGTCAGAGGAATGGCCTCTACCCATTTGGTGAAATAGTCGGTAGCAGTAAGAATGTACTTGTGGATTTTTGAATAACTAGGAGTAATTTCTCCTATGATATCCAACCCCCACTGCCCAAAAGGCCTGGAGACAGTCACGGGATAAAGTGGGATTGCTACCCTTTTCTCCTTTCTGACACTTAATTGACAAGTCTTACAGTTCCTAGCGTGAGTGTGAGCATCTTTAAACAAGGTGGGCCAGTAATCGCCGGCTCTCAGAATCTTATGGGTGAGAGTGTTTCCTGCAAAGTGTCCTCTGGCGGGACCGTCATGGAGTTCCATCAGCACCTTGTCCATGTCTTCTCGTTCGAGACATCTCAATAATACCCCATCATAGTTGATCTGGAAGAGTACCGAATTTATAAGACGATGTTGTGCAGATTTCAATCTTAGGGCTCTCCGTTCCTTAGGGCTGAGGTTCTCGAGAAAAGCCCCGTGATGCAGAAGATAAGTCAAATCCTTGTATCAGGAGCCTTGTCTTGGGGAGATGTATGCTACTTCGTTGCACCATAGTGCCATTTCGTTTTCCCACCTGAAATATTCATTTGCTTGATCCTAGGCTTCGACTGCGAGCTTACACAAACCCTGTCCTCTTACTAGCTTGGCAGGTTTTATATCTAGATCAAATTCCTGGACTACTGCCTTCCAGTTCCCCCTTCTTTTCCCCATTTCTTGTTGGGTAAACAGGGATCGAACTGCAGGGTGCGACATAATCACCTTAGTGTGTTTTTTGAGAATGTAGGACCTAAAATGCTTTACTTCCTTATAGACTGTGTAGGCATGTTTATCTATGGTATTATAATTGAGCTCGACTCCTAGAAGATTAGTACTCATAAAGGACACCGGGGCTTCGTTGTTATCATCATCTTTCTGGGTCAAAATCGCTGCTAGCGATTGGTCGGAGGCGAAAGTATAAAGGGAAAAGTCTCTATTAAAATCGGGATTTCAGAACACTGGAGCCCGAGATATGGTAGCTTTGATATTGTTGAAAGCATCTTTTCGCTCATCATCCCACTTGAAATCAACATCCTTGCGAATCATCTTTTGTAAGGGTTTGATAATTTCGGCGAAATCGGGGGTGAATTTCCTTACAAAGTTGATTTGCCTGAAAAAGGACTGCATGGTTTTCTTGTTATGGGGTAGCGGGAGTTGAGCTATGGCCTTAATTCGTTCTGGATCTATGCAGATACTTGGGATACAATATGACCTAACAACTTACCTTCCTCGACATTGAAGATGGTTTTCTTAGGATTTAGTGATATACCATATTTTCGGCACCTTTCAAAAATCTGAGTTAAGTGCTGGATGTGTTATTCCATATTCTTCGAATATACACTATTACGTCGTCTAAATATACTACCACGCACCTATTGATAAGCCCCTGAAAATCCACGTCCATGGCCCTTTGGAAGGTTTCTCCTGCGTTGATTAATCCAAAAGGCATGCGTTTATAAGCGAAGGTTCCCCATTTGGTTCGGAAGGTGGCCTTTAAACGGTCTTCCTCTGAAACAAACACTTGGTTGTAGCCTGAGAAACCATCTAGTAAGGAAAAAATCTCTGAGCCCGACATGGTTTGCAAGAGTTGCTCCATCGGCGGGACCGGATAATTGTCCTTTTCTGAAGCTCTATTGAGGTTTCGAAAATCTACGCATAGTCGGATTTCGCCCAACTTTTTCCTTACCAGAACAAGATTTGCCACCCAGTTAGAATGTCTGACCTAAAAATTTTTCCTCGCGTCTAGAAGCTTCCTTAATTCCTGATACATGAGAGGCTCTAGGGATGGGTGATACTTCCGGATCTTTTGTTGGAAAGGTTTCATTTCGGGTTTCAATGGGATGGTGTGCTGAATAATGCGGGTATTGTACGTTTTCAAGTCCTTGTAGGACCATGCGAAGACATCCTGGTATTGTCTGAATAATTTGAGGTAGGCTTTCCTCTCTTGCTTAGACATAGTTTTTCCGAGATTAACATTCTTCGGGTTCTTTGGAGTCCCAAGACTCACAGTTTCATGGAGGGGGAAAGAGCTACCAGTCTTTGAGTTTTTGGGTCCTTTAAAACGATCCTTTAGATCAAACAGACTCTCTATATTAGCTATCCCCTTTGGGATTGTGTGAGCTTTCAACTTTCCAACATCTTGTCCTGTTTGGGGATTAGTTTCAATTGTTTTCTCTCAGAATTCTTCATCATCTATGTCTAGGTATTTGAAATTGTCTTGGTTGGTCAAGAAGTTTATGATTTGCTCATCACCTTCAAAGACTTTCCAATTGGAAATATTGTTCGACACCGATGGCTTGTAGAGCAGCTCCACAGTGAATCGAGAGGCTTCATTATCTTATAAAGGCAACAGTTGGGAAGCGGCTGTGGCCAAGGAGTCGGCAAGAATGGTCTTTGCTCTCGGGATTGCGGTGATATTGAAAGAGTCAAAGCGCTCTATTAGCCTATGCACCTCCTACTGGTAGTTCTTAATATGAGGCGAATTACAATGAATAGTATTCCTCACTTTTCTAACAATGATCTCAGAATCCCTGAAAACCTTCAATTCCTTGACACCCAGATCTATGGTTTTCTTTAATCCTTGCACTAGAGCTTCATACTCGATAGTGTTGTTGGTACATTCGAATTCTATCCTGCAGGATAGGAAATAACTTCGTCCTTTAGGATTGATAAAGATACACCCTGCTCCCAACCCTTCTTGTGATTTAGATCCATCAAAGCAGAGGGTCCAAATCTGTGGAAGGTAATCGCCCTTTCTTCGTTCTATACTGATTTCTTCCTTACCGATCTCTCATACCGTAAGCTCAATTGCAGGATTTTGGCAAAAAAGAGCATTCTCTATCGGCGTTGACGATTCCTCTTGAAAGGCTACTTCAGAGTTTTGGGTAAGAGGAACAATGAACACTAGAGGAGAAAAGTCCCCGAAGTGGGAATCACAAGAGTAATTGCCCAATACCAGGAAATCAGTAGACGCGGGTTCGTTCAGTGTTTCTAGGTCGGTGATCGTATGCTTCATATATCTTTCTCTGTCGATTCTGATCATGCTCTTGTATCCCTTTAGTGGTAACCAAAGGTGTGCCCAGTCCAGACTAAAATATCCATTCATCTTTTCAGACCAGTCACGACTCAACAATAGTCCATATGCCTCTGGGATATCTACTACGATGATGTCAATTATTTGCATGAAATTAGGATGTATCACTATCCTGAGCATTACATATTTGAGTTCTCCCATAAATTTGACTTGGGTTTTGTCCAGTTGTATGACATGCTTATCACTTCTGAGAGGGACAACACCTAGTTTATTACAAATGACCAAGGGAATTACATTAGAGGACGCCCCATAATCTACCAAGCAATTGTAAAGATTCCTGTTAAGAACTTCGAACGTTAAAATGAAAGGTGGTACAAAAGGCTTCTCCTTCCTACCTTCTGAGTAGGTATTTATGGTTGGCTTTCTTGCCAAATTTGTTGAGGACAGATACTTCTTCTGGCTGTTGCCCATAGTCGGGTCTTCTACCGAACTCAGAGCTTGCAACAAAAAGTCTTTCTGCTGAGGAATCCTACATATATCCATAACTGATATATTAGCCTTCAGCTTTTTCAAATCTTCGACTATGTTGTAATCCAGCTTGGGAAATTCCCTAGTATGGATGCTTATGGGTTTTTCACCGGGAGAGAAAGGTATTTTCGGATGAGCGAGAGTTAACTTACTTTGTGGGGCCTGGGCAACGTCAGTATTTTTTGAGCCGGGTTGATCTGTACTACGCGTCTGTGCTACCGAAACTTCTGTGGGTTGTTCTCGAGAGTCAAACAGATCATCCGAAGACGCGATCACGTTGGGATCCCATATCAACATGGCTGTGTCTCGTGGTGGGTCAGCTTCTTCCTGATCGACGATATTCATGACCGAACTGCTTGACTGTTCGGTCAGTGAGACTTCGTCCAGAAAATGATTGGCCATTAAATTCATGGCGTGGACCCATTGATGGCATTCTCTTTTAGAGTGGTTCTCCTGGTGATAGGTGCAGAAAGAATCAGAGGCAACATTCTGTAGGTCAATGTTTAAGTTGGCTGGGGGAGGTTCAATTGCTTTGAAAGGTTGGTTTCTTTTAAAGAAAGGCTTATAGGGTCTTTGGCCTTGGTTTCCTTCCCCCATGCTTCTTTTCATGTCTATAATTTCATTTGATAGTTTCTTGACCATGCGTTGCAGATCTTCTATATCTCCATTACCTTTATCGAGAGTTTGTCCAGCCAATTTCCCCAATGGTCTAGTGAAAAGGAGTCCTCTCCTAGGAGGGGGTTGACTTTCTTTTCTTACTAAAGAGGCTTTTCCTTCTTTACATCCTTTCATATGAAATTCTATCGTCTTGGCCTCTTCGAAATTCTCTGCCAGGGTTTGCTTGGCGACTCTTTTAACAAACATGGAAATAGAAGCCAGAAGCACGTTGGCATAAACCTCAATCTGCAATTCTTGAGTGGGTTTCGCCACGGGCTGGAACTTGTTTAAGATGGTCGTGAATCTTTGACCCTTTCTTTTGGGGTCATGGTGGATATGAACAACTCATCCATCAGGGCTCCTGTGGTAGTTTCTTCCACAAATTTGTCTAGAAAATCCTTTTGGAATTTAGTCCAGCTAGTTATAGATCCTACCGACAAATTAAAATACCACATGGAATCAGATTTTTCAAACGTGTAGGAGAAAAGTCTACATACTACGTCTTCATGTTGAATGTTCATAAGTCTGATTGCAAGTATGAATTTCTTGATATGATCTTCAAGCAAGCCTGAAGTTTCAGGGTCGTACTTGGGGAGCAGCTTTTCCGGGTGCTGGGGAAGATTGTGTACTCGTCCAGGGATGGACACAACATCTCCGACCAACCAAGTCTGGTTGTATTGAAGTGGAACTTCTCTTTCCTCCTCACGACCATTGTTCCCTTCCATGTCTTCGGAGTCAGAGTCAAGCTCTTCTTCTTTCGAAAAGTCATTAGGCTCGGGGATGTCACTGGCCAGTGTCTCGGGTATGAGATCAAGAGGTTTTTAGATTTCGGTGATCGCGAAATCTATTAAGTCTTCGACGGAGTGTACGAAAACTTCATCGGGAGTGCTAACCACCGGTCTTCTTTGTTTTTTTCTCCAAGGGAGGATGGGAGTTAAGGACAATGCGCCGATTTGTCATGCGTAGGCTCTAGTGATTCTCTTGAATTGATTCACTTCCTCGTGAGGGAGGGCGTAGGGTATTTCAGGGTGAAAAGGTTCTTCCTCAGACTTGGGTGAGTTACCCGCTTCGGGAGTACTCAGTAAGCGTGGGCTGTCTATTGGATGACTAGCCATGCATGTTGACCGTTATGAATCTGTAGGCTGTTCAAAAAATTATATAAGTTATATATTCAACCATTCATTCTCAGGTCCTCCTTCTAGCGTTAATTATGTTGATGGGTCTTAAATCCCTTGATTCAACAGCAGGAACCAAACCCGCCACTGAGGCCCAATTAGACTTTGCAGTGTTTGAGATGGAATGGTTCTCCAGATCTTGCGATCCAACCAATTTATCGATGGGCTTTGTGTTTTCTTGTGAAGGTTCTCCCTTCAGGTAGGACCGTTCTTTTCTATATTTTCTCTTCAGTGGGGCTGGTTTGAGAGATGCAAGCCAGCATAAGCGAACTTGACAAGTAACGGGATTGAATCTCAACTACTGGGAAGAGGCTGAGCTTGGGATAACCCACTACTCAAATATGCAGACAATAATTCTATACCAAAGGGCCTAGTAATAATACATTAACTAAATGAGCATCCAATTACTGCCTGAGAATCTAACTAACCGAAAGAAAAACACATATGTAACCAAGATCATCGCAAGCAAAGTAATTCATCTACCATAACATTCATTACATAGCCAGCAAATTTCCCCTAATACTAGCCGGTCGGGAACATAAATGGGTAATAAGTGGGGTGCCCCTGTGGTGCCGAAAACCCTGATGTAGGTTTCTCGTTCGTCTAAATACCAATGCTCAATTTTTGTTATTACCTTCTTTGCTTCATCTGACAATCTAGGGCATTCTTTCCTAAAGATAAAGAAGTACGTGTGTGCAATAAACTAATCACAGATAACAACATAGGATTTCTTGTACTTGTTTTCCCATAGGATGCTGAAGTATACATGGACCATGAGCTCCGAAGAGTGCCAATTCAGGTTCATCCCGACGAAAGCGTTCCTGGCGCAGACAACGTCCAGTAGATACGAGGTCATGTAGAAGGCAGGGGTATCTCCCTTCTTTGGCACCTGAGCCTGTTTTATGCAGGTGCTCAACTGCTTGGAGATGATGGCACCCCAATTGAAGCCTATGCCTAAAATGGCGACTGTAAAAGCCAGAGGCATCCAAGCCTCCGAAAATCGGGAGCAATATTTCTCCCCATGTAACCTGCAGAGTAGGGCCATGAGATATATGTATGGTTCCCTAAGATTGGCTGTTGGATACCAGCCAACAGTCCGGTTTCTGAATTTTTTGTCTTCTCTCCACCAAGACGACATGATTTTGCTGGTATCGTGTGACGCATAGAAACTCAAGACGAAATCAGTGCTCATCTTTAGCTCGAAATATTTGAGCTTATAGTAACTCTGAACCTCTAATGGCAGGAAAACTCCGACGCATTCGTCGTTATCATCATTGATCAGACATTTTTGGGCCTCAGTGTGGTCAATAATCCACTTCAAGAGATCGATTCAAGGAAAGACTGGAGACCAGCTTGCCACCATGTGCAGATAACCTTTTGAATGTTGGGGAGGACTTCGTCGTCGAGTTTCCTTGTTTCAGGATCGCTATGCGGGGTATATTCGAGGGGTTCTTCTTTCCTGATTTTCTTGAAAACTTTTTCCCAGTGAGGAAATGCCATCTTGGCTCTAATGCTTGCCTTCATATCTCCGAAAGCTGGGGTCTTGACAAAGGGCTCCTTGGTGATTCTCTTAATGACGGACACTGGCTTGGGTGCGAATTCTAATTGTCTTGCAACTGATGGGGAGGATCCTTCTCCTACTTCTGATTCTTGCAGCTTAGGGGCTCTCGGGGATTTCCTGGTGGAAGGATTCTTCGGAGGCATTGTTCCTGCAATTTAAAATGTCATTTGAACATGCGTATAGAGCAGCGTTGGGTGCAGATATGTAACAATTAAATGCATGAAAACCATTAGCATATACATACCTGTAATGCTTGCTATGGCAATTGCTTAATACTCACTGAACTTTGGGCATTTTCTTCCGGGTTGTTGACTTCACTCTTCTGTTTGTTCTGAATTTCTTGCTGCGCAGAATGGGGCATGCATAATGAATCGAACGTGATATAACTAGAGAGGTACTACCATTCATATTGATCAGTTAATACGAGTAATAAATGTAAATTCAAAAATAAATTACCCTCGAATTTCTGCAAATAAACCTTAACTAGTTGATCGCGGAGGCATGGGAGAAGATACATTGTATCGATGGGTTTAACAGAGACTTTTTATTCGTGCACGAATTAGTAACTAGTGCGCGATCTACGAACTACCAGCTTTGAATGTGGCAAGTTTGAAACATAAGTTGGTAAAATGTTTCATCGCATCACATCACTCCGGCGTAGGGATTGGGTATCGACTGTTTACTCCTTACCTCTGTGTAGTGTTCATTATTGCATTTTTTTTTCTACCAAAACCGAATGGATCGGCCTTCAGCGAAATCCTTCCTGAGGTTGTTCGTGGGAAAGGAACGCTTTCATCGGCCGACGCCGATGAAGGTCGGTACTCGGCTACTTTGACTTTCCAAACGATTTTCACCACCTTTATTTTTCGCCGATGCCGAATTTCTCAAGTGAATCGGGGAAACTCTGGGTCACCGATTCGTGTAGACAATCGACGAAGAAGATTGAGTGGTACCCAAAAAAGAAAATGTTCATAGATTGTTTAGGGTGTATTGAGTGCTCAACAGGGTATTAACATTCGAATTTGGAAGCATAGGAAGATATTTTTTTTTATATATTTCATGAAGCTATGAGAGCTAAGGGGGAATTCTTTTTGGGAAAATAAGACTATTGTATTGCAAATAAAGACTTGTTTATTCCTTTGAAGTTAATCCAGAAATTTCCTCTTTCTGAAATTTGAGATGCATCACGATGTTTATGTTCAATATGTGTTTCTTGCATATCATTTCCTTGATCATGTTTTTTTGCTAGCATTGTCTGAGAGTAACTGGTAGGAATTCATCCATGTTTGATGGTCCTTTCACACTGATGATGTTTGTCATGTGTTAATGGTTACTTTTACAGAATTCATCTTCATTTGATGCTCTGTTTAGTAACTAATCTTTGTGTCCTTTATTCTAAATCCGCACTGGTGATTCATCCACGGATTGATGCATGTAGTGTAGTGGGATTTCTTCTCCTTTCCATCTCTCATTTCATATCATTTATTTGTTGAGCATAACACCTATTTTGCCTCAAATCTGCAGAAATAAACGAACCAGTTGTTGACTGTAAAAACATTGAAATTTAGGCCTTGACTCCATTTCCCAATGGTACCTTTTCCTTGTTTGTCCTACGAACCCTTTAAAAACAAAAACAAACATGTCCTATTGCAGAATCTGACCACTGTGCATTTATTAATGAATCCTTTGAGTTATTACTAGTCATTAGACATCTGAGAGAGCCCTCTCTTGTTGTATAGGTCATAATACAATCTAAAGTTGGTTGAAATAGTTACCTTGGGGTTTTCTTTGATACAACCCAAAGAAATTTCCGAGTGTTAACATTTTGGCGCTGTTGTCGGGGACCGAAAGTTGCAATTTTGCCTGGGATAAACGACAAAGTTCAGATCTTATTGTTGATGATGGATATCATTCAGACACAAAGAGGTTGTAAATCATCCACCTGGCGACTCCATTTTCATTTGTATCCAGATGTCAGAGTATCAATGGAGACTCCACTATCCGAAGGTTTTAAAGCTTGAAGAAGGTACTAGTGACTCCACTGGATTTGATGAAGAACTTAGATGTCGCTACAATTGTTTCAAGGTATGCATGTTTGTACTTTTCACAGATTTATGGTTTTCCAAATTCTTTACCCAAGGATGGATATTGTTTAAGGAATGGTAAAAAATTTAATGGTGAAGATTTGAGTTTGACTTTGAAGCATATATCAAATTTTTGCGACTTCACTGAGCTTCTTAGAGTCAAACAAGAAGATATTTTCCTTAGACTGTTTTATGATTCATTCCAAGGAAAGTGTAAAAGTTGGGCTGGAGGTTTTTCTGTTAGGTATATTAGATCTATAACAAATTTTTGGATTGTCTTCTTGGAAACATGGATGGAAAAGCCAGAGTTAGTAGCAAATCATGTTTTTGTTGAGGGTTTTAAAGAATATTTTGACATGTTTGATGATGATCAAATCGAAGAGGATTTCTCAAATTTTTTACCCATGTATTTGAAGTCATGTAAATTTTCTTCTAAAGATAAGGTCAGTTTCTTAGAAGAGTTTTTTGAAAAACTCCAGAATGATCTTGAGGCCTTAGAGGGTCAAATTCAGTCCCAAGAATTTCACTATCAAAGCTTGTCTTTTGAAGATCCTTTTCAACTTCCTTTAGATGTCAAGATTGAGAAATGTTTTGTGTCTGGAAATGAGTTTGTCAATCCACACATGAAGCAGTATGTGCAAGTAGAATATACACATGAATAGTCCATGCATGATAACCAGATTGTAGACTGCTTTGGGAATCAATGAAACATCCATGATTTTTATGACCCTATAGATGAATATATTAAAGGATCCTTCAATTTAAATTCACAGCCATGTCTCCACTGTGAGAAACAAAAGTATTATAAGTTACCCTTGTCATCACATGTTCCGGGGTTAATTATGTTCAAGCACAATCAAGCAATCAATTTATGTGAGAAGATACTTGATTGGATTTATTGGAAATCTGAAATTACTTGATTGAAAAAGTTTTCTTACAAATTAGAGTAGGTAGGAGTGTGAATAAGCTCAGCATGGAGAGCATCTCTTTTAACATTTTTTCAGTTTGGTTTTGGTTCAGTTGTAGAATAAGTTTGTGGCGGAACAGATCAGGTTTGGATCTCAGTGGGTTTGGTTTCAGGTCAACAAGAGAGCAGGTTATAAGTTACAATTGGAAAGTTGAGTTTGGGAGAAACCCAATGGATAGGAACTTGGTCTACGAGTTCTTTGCTACCTCACTGGGAGGATAACATCCCCATTGGAGCCAAATATTAGCACAATGATTCTCATAGCTAGAGTTAGAGGTTTGTCCAAAGTTTTCAAAGTCATGCCACGATCTTGGGAAAATCAAGGCATTCCTAGATGAGTCATAGTTAGTGTGTCAAGGTTTATGAGGTTAGTAATTAAATAAAGAATGACTTGAAATGTCAGTAAGGGGTCTAGCCATAAGATGTTTTAAAGGGTGTATTGTCTTTTTCATAAAACACCATCATAAAAAGAAAAGAGTAAAAAATGTAAAGTGCATTATGTTCAATTTGTAATGGTCCACTTTCCTAAGTCTTGAATCACATTCAAAAGTGGGAAATTATGTGCTAAGGTCAAGTCATAGGTTAGGGTGAATTTCATGTCAAAAGGTATTATGGTTCATCATCACCTTTCATGAGGTCAGAAAAGGAACAATCATGACACTCCATGTCATTTTTACCATTGCAAACTTCAAAAGTGTACCCGTTGCACAAGTTCGTTGCTCAAATCCCTAACTTGCCTTGAAACATCTTGTCACTATGGATAACCACTTCCCTTTTCAAAATTTCATCCCTTATCCATTCGAGCATGAATATTGGACACGTTTTGTTTTTATCCATCACCTCCAATACTTGCGCATCCTTCATAGCCTCTCCAACAAGATCCAAAGCTCTATGCTACGTAAAATCCAGTCGCTATGCAAACCTTGTGTGTTGATATTCGCTACGTAAACCTTTCACTTTGTTTTTTTCCTCGCATTCTCCATTTGTTTCAATCGCTGTTCAAGAGCCTTTCTTGGAGCCCATTGCAAGTTAACATCTGAAACAAATTTTCTTTTCACATAACCAACTTTACTTCATTTGAGCTAAAACCTATCCATCCTCGTTGCTGCGTCGAGTTTCGTGTTGCCGTTCGTTGTTGCGCCAAGTTTCCTGCTACTGTTCATTGTTGCATCAAGTTTCCCACTATTATTCATTGTTGTGCACTACGTAGAGGATTTTTCTGCACAGAGGATTTTGCTACTCAAAGAATTTTGCTGCGCAAAAGATTGTCTTGCGCATAGGCCACATGACGCACTGTGAAACTGACTGGTTTAGTGGTCAAGTTAAATATTACATTTTGACCAGTTGGAGAGGAATTTTGAAAGTCCCAAAGATTTTTTTGTCAATGACATACCAAAAAATAAAAACCTCTCTCAGATTTGCAACAAGTGTCATAGTTTGGGATATTTGTATGAATCTTTACATCCCATTTTTCCATATTTAAGCATTTAATGTTTTGGTCATCATATTTGGGCGCAGATCCCAAGATACTGGAGATGAATTTTAGAAACCCGAGAGGGGTTTTTTGCAAGCACAGATTAATCTAAAACAACCTCTCTCAGTTTTGAAAAATATATTTTTATTCGGGAGATATGATGTCATCTTTGACCCATATTTTCCCAGTCCGTTGCGCAATCTGCTGCGTTTTTGCTGTAGGTTGTTGTTGCGCAACAAACTTGTTGCGCAACTGTGATAGAGCTTATGTAATGCCTCCAGATCAGCAAGGAAAGGTAGGAAAGCGTGACATCTCATCTACAACGAATGCCAGAGGTCAAATATCATCAAGATATGGTTTCAAAAGCAGATTTATCTATTAATATCTTGTAATTAATGAGTCAACTTTGACTCCTCTTTTTCAACAGTTAGTTCAGATTTTGTTGCCAAGAGAGTTGTAACTGTTTCTTAACCTAGGAAGCATGTTAGCATTCGAATTTGGGAGCATAGGAAGATATTTTTTGTATATATTTCATGAAACTATGACAGCTAAGGGGGGACTCTTTTTGGGAAAAGAGGACTATTGTACTGGAGATCAAGACTTGTTTGTTCCTTTGAAGTTAATGCAAAAGTTTCCTCTTTCTGAAATTTGAGATTCATCACGGTGTTTATGTTGAGTATTTGTTTCTTGTATATCATTTCCTTGATTATGTTTTTCTTCTATCGTTGTCTAAGATTAAGTGGTAGGAATTCATCCATGTTTGATGCTCCTTTCACATTGATGATGTTTGTCATGAGTTAATGGTTACTTTTACAGAATTCATCTTCATTTGATGCTTTGTTTACGTATTAATATTTGTGTCCTTTCTTCTAAAGCTACACTGGAGATTCATTCACTGATTGATGCCTGTAGTGTAGTGGGATTTCTTCTCCTTTCCATCTCTCATTTCATATCATTTATTTGCTAAGCATAGCACCTATTTTGCCTCAAATCTGTAGAAAGAAACCAACCAATTGTTGACTATAAAAATGTTGAAATTTAGGCCTTGACTCCATTGCCCAATGGTACCTTTTCCTTGTTTGTCCTACCAACCCTTTAAAAACAAAAACAAACCTATCCTATTGTAGAATCTGACCTCTGTGCATTTATTGATGAATCCTTTGAGTTATTACCAGTCATTAGACATCTGAGAGAGCCCTCTCTAGTTGTATAGGTCAGAATACAATCTAAAGTTGGTTGAAACAGTTACCTTGGGGTTTTCTGTTAAGAACCAAATATCAATATAGCATAGAAAAACCTCAGAAAAAGTACTCAACGCCTTGAAAAAGAGATAATTTCAGATAATAAGCCTCTTCAAGGGGGCAACCTCCTTTTACCCCACTTAAATGTTCAAGTACAAGATGATTCCAAATGAAAATGTCTCCTTGGTATATATAGGAGACTAGGAGGTATAATTACAACTAATGGAATAAAGCCGACATAAATAAAATAACATTACTATTGTAATATGCCTTAATTAAGGGGTAATGAGCCAATATTAGGGCTTAACATGCCCCTCCCCTTGAGACAAGTGTTGTCCGCAATACTTGAGTAACTCTGGATGCTTCTGTATAAAAGACTCATCTTCCCAAGTGGAATCTTCAACCAGTAGTTTCCTCCATTTAATGAGATACTCTGAAATGGATCTATTCCTCAGCTGGCGAATTCTTGTGTCAGCGATGGCTTCAGGCTCCAATATGATTTTTCCATCCTCGTCAAGTTCTAGCAATATAGTTTGAACTGGGATCTTGTCGCCTATAACCTTCTTTAAGCATGAAACATGGAAAAATGGGTGTACTCGTGAAGATGCAGGCAACTCCAATTTGTATGCCATAGTACCAATCTTTTGCAA
>ML780611.1:232338-283423 GCA_009831015.1 Picea engelmannii | reverse complement strand
AATTAAAGCATAAACCTTTTTCTTTTCTTTCCTCCAATTGTTGAGGTGTCAACCTTGTAGGTTGAGGTGTTTTAGAAGAAGGAGCATTGTTCTCTCTATAGATGTTAGGATTGGTCCTTCTAGTAGCCATAGCCGTATTTTTAATTTCAACATTTCTTGCCACCTTAAATGCATTCTCCAATGATTTGGGTTCCTAAAGGCGAACCTCATGTTGAATGTTATCCTTTAAAGTTCCTATGAATACATCAATCAAGTGCTCATCTGGAATATTGGTTACCTTTATATTCAATATTTGGAAGTTCTCAATGTGCTCGGTAATTGAACCCTTTTGCTTGAGATTTATCAATTGGCTAAAGAAGGTATTGCTCCTTGTATCCTCATAGTGTGCTATCATTTCTTCCGTGAAAATTTTCCAAGTGAAGAGTGATTTGCGAGAACAAAGCCATCGATACCATACAAATTGATTAGGTTCTAAATATAAAGAAGCAATTCATACCTTTTGTGTATGTGGCACATTATGTAGATCAAAGAATTGCTCCATCTGAAGTATCCATGTGATTCGGTCCTTGCCATCAAACTTCCTCATATCGATCTTAGGAACGTGGTTGGTCTTCAATCCAAAGTTGGAGTTTCTCCATTCTTGATTCACCTTCCTTGTGTCCTCATCATGAATTTCAAGGGATGCATTTTCACTTTCAGGTGTCTTCTCTGTTACGAAATTTTTCAATACTTCCATGATCTCCTCTTTTAAACCATCCATCTTTGCCTCCACCTTAGCTTCCATCTCTTGTAGTTCATCTTTTGTTACTATATTATTTTGTAAATCATTTATGTCCCTATGCATTTCTTCACCTTCATCAAGAGTCCAAGTAGGATTGTCTGGAGGCTTATTTTGTGTAGAAGTTCCCTTTTTGGGTGGCATGTTGGCCAAGTATCGCTTTTGAACCTTGATTTTGAGGTGGTTCTGCTAGACAATCTTTCTTCTATTGTATCTCCCAAGTTTTGGCCCTTCTGGGTATGAAACTTTATTTTATGTAGTTCTATGATATTTCTTCTCTGAAATGCCACAGGTCTGATCAAAATTGTATCTGCCAAATGGTATTTACAGTAACTTCCCCACAACTTGCTGATTTTTGGCCTTTCCAGGAGATCTCACTTGTATAGCGTGCCCCACACAAAATAATTGACATAAAATTCTGAAACTCATACCAGCAATACAACAGACTGTCCACAATCCAATGAAACCAGTCTCACTAAATTTGGATACTCTAGGAAGAATTTATGATTGTTTTACCTGGAACACCTTCTTGAGACTAGTCAATAGGACTAGTCAAATACCCTATCTTCCACAGGGTGTATCTACAAATTTAAGATGACCCAGAAGATGAAATTTTTACCATAGATACCTTACTAATTTATGTGAATATACTCTGGAGTTTAGGGTCTGAAATGTTACAGAAATTTTTTTATAGCGAAAATTCTGCAATGACTCAGTTTAGGATGATTCCAGAACCCTATCTTGTATAGGCTGTATCTCGGAAAGTATAAGGCCTCAGGAGCTGAAATTTTAACCCAACGTACCTTGATCCATCTACTAAATATCCTCCAAGCTCTTCTTTCTGAAACATTGTAGTAAAAAAGTTATAGCGAAAATGACAAGGTGTATCATATGTAGCAGCGAAACCCCAAGACCTTGAGCTTTGATACCATATGTTAAGAACCAAATATCAATATAACATAGAAAAACCTCAAAAAAAGTACTCAATGCCTTGAAAAAGAGATAATTTCAGATAATAAGCCTCTTCGAGGGGGAAACCTCCTTTTACCCCACTTAAATGTTCAAGTACAAGATGATTCAAAATGAAAATGTCTCCTTGGTATATATAGGAGATTAGGAGGTATAATTACAACTAATGGAATAAAGCCAACATAAATAAAATAACATTACTAATGTAATATGCCCCAATTAAGGGGTAATGAGCCAATATTAGGGCTTAACATTTTCTTTGATACAACCCAAAGAAATTTCAGAGTGTTAACATTTTGGCGCCGTTGCTGGGGACCGGAAGTTGCATTTTCCCTGGGATAAACGACAAAGTTCAGATCTGATTGTTGATTATGGACATCAGTTAGACACGAAGAGGTTGTAAAAGAGGTTCCAAGGAAAGTGTAAAAGTTGGGCTGAAGGTTTGTCTGTTAAGTCTATTAGATCTATAACAATTTTTTGGATTGTCTTCTTGGAAACATGGATTAAAAAACCATAGTTATTAGCAAATCCTGTTTCCGTTGAGGGTTTTAAAGAATATTTTGACATGTTTGATGATGATCAAATGAAGAGGATTTGTCAAATATTTTACCCATGTATTTGAAGTCATGTAAATTTTCTTCTAAATATAAGGTCAGTTTCTTAGAAGATTTTGTTGAAAAACTCAAGAATGATCTTGAGTTCTTAGAGGGTCAAATTCAGTCCCGAGAATTTCACTATCAAAGCTTGTCTTTTGAAGATCCTTTTCAACTGCCTTTAGATGTCAAGATTGAGAAATTTTTTGTGTCTGGAAATGAGTTTGACAATCCACACCTAAAGCAATATGTGCAAGTAGAAGATACACATGAACAATCCATGCATGATAACCAGATTGTAGACTTCTTTGGGAATCAACGAAACATCCATGATTTTTATGACCCTATAGATGAATATATGGAAGGATTCTTCAATTTGAATTCACAACCATGTCTCCACTGTGAGAAACAAAAGTATTATAAGTTACCCTTGTCATCACATGTTCTGGGGTTAATTATTTTCAAATACAATCAAGCAGTCAATTTATTTGAGAAGACACTTGATTGGCTTTATTAGAAATATGAAATTACTTGATTCCACAAATTTTCTTACAATTTAGAGTAGGTAGAAGTGTGAATAAGCTCAACAGGATGATCATATCTTTCAACACTTTTTCAGTTTGCAGTTTCAGTTTGGTTTTGGTTCAGTTGCAAAATAAGTTTGTGGCGGAACAGACCAGGTTTGGATTTCAGTGGGTTTGGTTTTAGGTCAGCAAGAGAGCAGGTTATAAGTTACAGTTGGAAAGTTGAGTTTGGGAGAATCCCAATGGATAGGCACAGGGTCTACGAGTTGTTTTCTACCTCACTGGGAGGATAGCATCCTCATTGGAGCCAATTGTTAGCACCATGATTCTCATAGCTAGAGTTAGAGGTTTTTCCAAAGTTTTGAAAGTCATGCCATGATCTTGGGAAAATCAAGGCATTCCTAGATGAGTCATAGTTAGTGTGTCAAGGTTTATGAGGTCAGTAATCAAATAAATAATGACTTGAAATGTCAATAAGGGATCTAGCCATAAGATGGTTTAAAGGGTGTATTGTCTTTTTCATAAAACACCATCATAAAAAGAAAAGAGTCAAGAATGTAATGTCCATCATGTTCAATTTGTAATGATCCACTTTCCTAAGTCTTGAATCACATTAAAAAGTGGGAAATTATGTGCTAAGGTCTAGTCATAGGTTAGGGTGAATGTCATGTCAAAAGGGATTATGGTTCATCATCACCTTTCATGAGGTTAGAAAAGGAACAATCATGACACTCCATGTCATTTGTACCGTTGCAAACTTCAAAAGTGTAACCGTTGCGCAAATCCCTAACTTGCCTTGAAACATCTTGTCACTATGGATAACCACTTCCCTTTTCAAAATTTTGTCCCTTATCCATTTGAGCATGAATATTGGACACCTTTTATTGTTCTCCATCACCTCCAATACCTTTGCATCGTCCATAGCCTCTCCAACATGATTCAAATCTCTCTGCTACGTAAACTCCAGTCGCTACACAAACCATGTGTGTTGATATTCGCTACGCAAACCTTTCACTCTGTTTTTTGCTGCGAATTCTCCATTTGTTTCAATCATTGTTCAAGAGCCTTTCTTGGATCCCATTGCAAGTTATCCTCTGAAACGAATTTTCTTTTCACATAACCAACGTTACTTCATTTGAGCTAAACCCTATCCATCCTCATTGTTGAGCTGGGTTTCCTACTGTCGTTCGTTGCTGCGCCAAGTTTCCTGTTATTGTTTGTTGTTGAGCCGAGTTTCCTGCTACTGCTTGTTGTTGCGCACTGTGCATAGGATTTTTCTGCGCAGAGGGTTTTACTGTGCAAAGGATTTTGCTGCATAGAGGATTGTCCTACGCACAGGACACAGGATGCGTTGCGCAAATGACTGGTTTAGTGGTCAACTTCAACATCACTTTCTTACCAGCTGGAGAGGAATTTGGAAAATCCTAGAGGGGTTTTTGTGAAGGACAAACCAAAAAATAAAAACATCTCTCATATTTGCAACAAGTGTCATATTTTGGGAGATTCGAATGAATCTTTACATATCATTTTTCTAGATTTAGGCATTTAATGTTTTGGTCATCGTATTTGGGTGCAGATCCCAAGATACTGGGGAGGAATTTTAGAAACCTGAGAGAGGTGTTCGCAAGCACCGGTTCATATACAAAAACCTCTCTCAGTTTTGAAAAATATATTTTTATTCAGGATATATGATGTCATCTTTGACCCATATTTTCCCAGTCTGCTGCGTTTTTGTTGTAGGTTGTTGTTGCGCAGTAGAGTTGCTGTGCAACTATGACAGAGCTTCTGGAATGCCTCCATATGATCAAGGAAAGGTAGGAAAGTGTGACATCTCATCTACAACGAATGTCAAAGGTCAAATATCACCAGGATATGGTTTCAAAAGCGTATTTATCTATTATTATTTTGTAATTAATGAGTCAACTTTGACTCCTCTTTTTCAACAATTAGTTCAGATTTTGCTGCCAAGAGATCTGTAATTGTTTCTTAACCTAGGAAGGCTGTTAGGATTCAAATTTGGTAGCATATGAAGATATTTTTTTTTAATATATTTCATGAAGCTATGAGAGCTAAGGGGGGACTCTTTTTGGGTAAAGAGGACTATTGTACTACAGATCAAGACTTGTTTATTCCTATGATGTTAATGGAGAAGTTTCCTCTTTCTGAAATTTGAGATTCATCACAGTGTTTATGTTCAATATGTGTTTCTTGTATATCATTTCCTTGATTATGTTTTTCTGCTAGCATTGTATGAGAGTAAGTTGTAGGAATTCATCCATGGTTGATGCTCCTTTCACACTGATGATTTTTGTCATGTGTTAATGGTTACTTTTACATAATTCATCTTCATTTGATGCTCTGTTTAGTAATTAATATTTGTGTCCTTTCTTCTAAAGTTGCACATGAGATTCATCCACTGATTGATGCCTGTAGTGTAGTGGGATTTCTTCTCCTTTCCATCTCTCATTTCATATCAATTATTTCTTGAGGATAACACCTATTTTGCCTCAAATCTACAGAAAGAAACCAACCTGCTGTTGATTGTAAAAACATTGAAATTCAGGCCTTGACTCCATTTCCTAATGGTACCTTTTCCTTGTTTGTCTTACCAACCCTTTAAAAACAAAAACAAACCTGTCCCATTGCAGAATCTGACCTCTGTGCATTTATTGATGAATCCTTTGAGTTATTACCAATCATTAGACATATGAGAGAGCCCTCTTTGGTTGTATAGGTCAGAATACAATATAAAGTTGGTTGAAACAATTACCTTGGGTTTTTATTTGATACAACCCAAAGAAATTTCCGAGTGTTAACAACGAGGTCGATCGAATGGGTAAGAATTTTTCATCGACCAATCAAGATTGCCAACGACCGATGACCAATGGTCGGGCCATGAGGTTTAATGATGCGTCACAAGTGGTTTCCAAGAGAAATGACCGATGATCGGGCATCAGGGAGATTCACGAGCATGTTTAGTTTTCCAAAGAGAATCGTTGATTGCTGATGGAGGTCAAATTAATGATCTAGATTGTTTTAAGTTTTCGACCGAAGTTGGAAATTGATCCGCAGAGTTTGAGAAAGGATTAGCATATCAATGGCTTAGATTTCACCTGATTTGTGATCGACGACTCAGATTTAAAGGCTTTTATAACAATAAAACAATCAATTTTTTATGAAATTTTGAGGTTTTTGAAGGTCATGAACTTGCAGGGCGATTTTGAGGCCCTAAACGATGTTTTTAGGAAATAAAAACCCACGAGAACAAAGTGTACCAATGTGCACTCTTTCATTATATATCAAATAAAATAAATAAGAGAGATCTATGCAATGAGCTACTTCGGGCACAAAACATAGCTCGTATGAGGAAGTTACAACTAAAACAGTAAGGGTAAAATTTTGGCACGAATTTACTTCTGGAGGGCATAACTCCTTGCTCAGAAGTCCGTTTGGGGCACAAGTGCAGTCTACAGAAAGCTTGTGAAACAAAAAAGACATCCATGAATCCATATTTGGAATCTGGGTATGTAAAAAAGTGTAGGAAGAGAAAGAAGGCACATATAGCATACAAGGGTAAATGTGGAAAAACAATCAAAACTTCTTCAAACCATAACTTTCAGCTTAGAGCTTAGATTTGAGAAAACGAATAGTTGCTGGAAATTTTATGAGGAGGAGAAGACATATATCCACCCATAATTTTGAACTGGGCATTAAAATTTCATCAGAAAGTTATAAAATAAATTATGCAGTAGTAAGTGAGTAGAAATTACAACTTGTAAATGTTGTAACTTTTCACTCATAACTCAGAATGAGGCATGATTATAGTCATTGGAGAGTTGTTTCAAAGAAGAATGCATATAAGGAATCATATTTTGACATGGTGCATTGTTTTCTTCATAAATTGATGAATAAATAAGTTGTATTCTAATTGATGAAATGTTTTATGTTATGCATGTGCTAACAATAATTATTACATACACATTTCTTGCAGAATAAGAGGTACAAAAAATAAACTTTGGTTCTTATATGAGGACTGGAGTTATGGAAAATGATCAGGGATCTTACAACCATGAGGAGGAGATCAAGGGTCTTCATGTCAACATGAGTAATGCTAGACAAAGTCAAACAGGAGAAGAGACATGCATGAGCCTGTAACTATGATAAGTATGCATAGAAAAGTGCAGAGCTTTAGAGAAGACAATGAAAGGATTATGAAGTCTCAAGAAGAGATACTTCAAAGTTTGAATATGTTTCATAATCAAGTTAACAAAGACTCTGGCACTAAGAAAGAGGCTAGTTCTAGAAAAGTGGCAACATCCAGATCCCATAACAAAAGGGATGATCATGGGAATGACAGGAAGTCAATAAGCATGAGCAGGCACCATCATTCTCCAAGGAAATCCACTAGAAGAACTCATGCAAACTCAGGGATAGGGAGCATCTCAAGTGTATCTCTTGTTAGGAGGTAGAGAATAAGTCATGTGACAGACATCTTGCAATGTGAACTCAAGAAGATCAAGCCACTAACTTTTAATGGTGAGCAAAAGAAAGGAAAAGAGGTCAAGGTTTGGCTATTGGAAATGAAGAAATATTTCCAACTGCATGATTAACCATCCCCATTAGAAGCTAGGATTGAAACCTCCCACTTGCAAGGAAAGACATCCATGTGGTGGGATCAGCTTAAGCAATCCAAACACCTTGATGGAAAAATGATCTCATGGAGGTAGTTTAAAGGATATTTCCAAGAGAAATATGTCTGACCATTACTATGAAAGGAAGATGAAAGAGTTCTTTAAACTCAAGTTGGGAAGCATGTCAATGGACAAATATGAGAAGAGATTCTTTGAATTGTTTAACTATGTTGACTTCATAAGGGATCAGAAAGTCAAAATCCAAATGTTTCTAAGTGGGTTACCCTCTTTCTACAATGACAAGATACGATATGTTAACCCCAAGACTTTGGAGGAAACCATAAGGAGAGCAAAGCATCTTTATGATCAAAACAAAGTAAGGCCAGTTTTCCAAAAAGCTTGGAATCACAAGATGAACGGTAACAAGGATCAAAGGAAGAAAGGATTTAAGTCACCCTTTTCAAGAACAACTCCCAAGAAAATCAACAAGGTTAGTCAACCCAAAATGAGCATAAGACTGTAGACTCATTTAGGAAAAGGCCAAGGTAGCAGCGTGAACAATGTTGGGGATGTGAGGGAAATCACTTATATAGGAACTGCCCTCAAGAAGGAGAAATAATGAGGATTGTCCACAACATTTAGGAGGTTGAAACAATTGAAGACATGGGAGGAAATATGCCAAGAATTTGTGCATCCATGGACAACAAGCACGCAGATTATCAATCCACCATGATTGAAGTGGAAAGTAAGATTGATAACCAACCCATATCAATTTTAATTGATTTTGGAGCTATCCATAGTTAGATAAACTCTAACATTGTTGAAAGATTTTGTTTGCAAAGGAGTAAGCATAAGAAATATTTGTTAGTTTAGCTAGCCATAGGGCAAAGATAAATATTGTTGGCCCTTGGTTATGGATTAAGAAAGAAAGCAAAGAAAAAAGAAAAGAAAAGACGAAGTGAAAAATGCGCGGAAAACACATTGAATGAGATTGGGTCGAAGTGGTTAAAGAAGCAGAAAAGAAGGAGTGAAGCAAGGGAAAACGAACCATTGGACGAGAAGATCGAGGAAGACAGATAATCAAGGAAGATGGATCGTGGACAACTCAACAACCGGAAGAAGATGTTAATGAGTGATTTGGAACACTTCGGAGGAAAGAAGGAAAGACAGGCTGGCGACGCCTGAAAAACATGGGTCAAAGTGGACATAGGGTTTTAGACACCTAGGCTTTTGGTATCTAGGGTTTTAGAGACCTAGACATTTGTTATTGTAATGTATAAATAAAGGTCTAAAGTGTTAGAAAAACAGGACCGCGGAGCAATAAAATAAAACAAATGCGGAAACAAAACACAGAAGATACACAATACAAGAGAGACACAGATTTACGTGGTTCATCCAGTGTGGGCTACGTCCACCAGAGAAATTGCCAGGTCCTTCCTTTATTATTATCCAACAAATGAAGGGATACAACCTACAGCAAAACCCGCTGTAACTTCCTCTTCTTTCTCTCACAGTCTCCTATCTCAGAATATAATATTCACCATCAATCATAGCCGTAATACGTTTCCCTCATAAAAGAGGGTTGCCTTCTAGGGCAAAAAACCATAACATAATCTCTACCGTTAGATCTGCGACCTTATAATGAACAATCCATATTTACAATGAAATTACAATATACATTTACAAGGCAATTTTTGCTTCGGGGGCTTTGCCCCCAAACCCCCGCTGGGGGCCCACTTGCCCCCAGACCCCCTATCTAGGGGGATAGCCCCCCCGGACCCCGCAGAGGGGGTACCCCTCCTCTTCACTCCCCCGCGTGGAAGAGTGTACATACTTCTGGGGTGTAAATACTTCATGGGGTATAAACACAGCTGAAGGTAAGGACCTATGAATCAGGAAGATAATCAGGCTCCACAACCAACATAAAGGACCTGGGATGGGTTCGTTCAGAGTTGGTTGTTCCTCATTGGTTGTTGTTTTTGTTCATTGTGTAATGTGCGAGAGAGAAGTGCTGTGTGTGAGAGCCTTCTGGCATTGTAGGATCTTTAGCTGGGTGTGAAGATCAACCTTGTAGCTGGGTGCGCAGGGAGGGGAGAGAAGAAGAGAAAGAGAGAGATATATGCAAGCTAAGAGAGAAGATCAAACTGTATGCTTTCATATAATATCAAGAAATGCAGTTCTGTGGACGTAGCCCTAGGGAGAGGGTGAACCACATATATTTTGAGTCCCTGTGGTTGATGCTATGTTCTTTTACCTTATGTTATTTTACCATTTCATTATTATGTTAGATATGGAATATAATTGTGCGAACTAGGTTTATGCTTGGTAAGAGTAACTAGGTTGTAGTGTGTTGTTGCCTTGGATCCACTTGCATTTCCTTCAGTTGTAGACACCCGTGTCCTGCAACCCCTTATAGCCACTTCGAGTGAGACTGCATCTACTTCGCAGATGTTTCCGAAAGGGCCAATAGTTAGGGCTTGTTGGTGCACTGTTAGAGTTGAACCCTGGGTCTCCCCCTGTGCCAACAAATGGTTCCGTTGCCGGGACCAAGATCTTCTTGAGGAAATGTCAAGGTGGTCTCCATTGAAGATAGAGATTCATAAGTGGATAGAAGAACAAGAAAAGGACTTCACTGAAGCCTGGAACAAAAACCCTAAGCTTAGTACAAAATATTGGTTGGGAAGGTATATCTTTACTGATATACACGAGATTTTCTTTGGAGGAATTCATAAGGAGCTATAAGAGTGGTTATTCAGATTAGCAGATACCCACTTTGAGATCATATTTATACCACTTGTGGTTGGGACGTCGACGCTGATTAAGAAGGTCAAGAGAGTTGATAATGTTGTGTCAAGAGCAGTAGATCACTGGTTTGATAGTACTATTGGAGGGTACATCACTGAGTTTTCCATTGACAGAGTTGAGTCATATAGCTAGGCAAAAAGATATTTCTTTAAGGGACCTAGAGGAAAATTTTTACACTTTTTGAAGTTGAAGATCAAGATGCTATTGCATGAGAAGAACATCTTGAAAATACAGTAATTAGTCCAATTAAAAAGCTAATGTTCAAAAACTCAGACAACAACATCGACACAGAGGTGGGACATACACACAGTGGGAGGACCTTCAGAGAAGTCCCTCTGGTGAACCTGTTTGAGTAGAGCCATGAACCACTGAGACAAGACAAAGGGTTATACATTGGATAAGAAGAGGAGTTAGTAAATGAGGAACATTTAGAGTCCGTGATGGGTGTTGTATATGCACTAAAAACACACTAAAAACCCTCAATTAAATTGTCAACTAAGAAATTCAATCATTAACTAAGAAATATAATTGCAATCTAATTCTAGGAAAGAAATTACATAAAATGAAACTATGCTATATCTATCTTAACAATTCAAACTGCAATAAGGAAAATGCTTAAGAACAGAAATTAAAACATGGCATTAAAAAGTAAACTACCAAATACATTAACCAACAACTAATTAAGCAAGATCTATGTAAAAATGGAATAAGCAATCTATAATTAAAAACTGAATCTAACCCTATCCATCCATCAAATCCTTATTAAAGAAAACATGAAATAAAACTCTGTTCTATTCTATTTCAAACTCTGTTTTAAATTTAATTCTAACAACATAAATAAGATACAATCTAACATCTAATTGCACACGGGGTTAGTCTAGGAGTTTGCAAATTCGTTCCTAACTACAATATTAACACATACTAACACAAGTCTTCATACTAACCTGCAAAAGGGAGTTAAGACAATTAAACTACAACAACAAACTAATTAACAAAATGATAATGCATGTACAGGAAATAAAGAGAACAACTAAACTATAAAATGCATAAACAACATAAAGAACAGTTACTGGACTGCTGGTGGTCCCCCCCAACAAGTCGTGGTCACTTCCTAAAAGCACACCATGAACTCAACAATTCGATTTCACCATAAAAACTCAAAAACACAGTTTCTATATATTCTGGCAGCGAAAAATAACAAAACAAGGTAAAATCGTGTTTTTTCTATCACACTGGTTCTTCTACTTCCTGAACAATTATGTGACCACCATGGTGGTATTTATAATGTTTACAGACCAAGTGGTCGACCACAGGAGGGTCGAACCAATTCTAAATTTGGCAATGTACATTAAATGATGCCCTAACTGTTGAAATGGAGCGGGCCAATAATGGCCTTGTTTAACAAACAAAACTGAGTTGTTGGGAGTTTTGTAGCTGGAGGGGGCTAGCACGAGAAAAACCCATGTTCCTAATTCGCCCACCACTGGCCGCCAATACTATAACCGCCAAACCGCCCACCGTTTTTGTGCAGGACATGGCGCTGGATGCAGTGCCGGATCAGGTACTGGACAGAGTGCCGGAAGGAGTACTGGACTGAGTGCCGAAAGCAGAAACGTGATGCGTTTTTTCCCTATAACACAAAAAAACGTGAATCAGATCCTTGGGAGCATAAAAACTTGATGAATTATACTCAATATCAACAATAAACAAGAATCATACGTACCTGGTGTAGATCATATTGTTTTAGCGTAAAATTCTTCAAAAATCTCCTTCAAAACATGAAAAACACATATGTACATTAAAAAAAAGTGTATAATAAATGTCATAAAATTGATCATATCTCGAGCCCAACATTACCCCCACACTTACAATTTTGCAGGTCCCACTGCAAACAAAAAGAAATTACCCCTCGTGACGAGGCTTGCTGAGGAGGATCAACTTTGGAAGCTTCTCCTTCTTGCTGTGAAGATTTAGCCTTGTGCCTCTTGTGTTGCTTCAACTGTGCTTTGAGGCTACGGTTGGATTTGGTCATCTCATCAACCAACCATTGAAGGGAGTTAACCTTTGCTTGAAGGACTGCATTATCATGATGAAGGTGTGTGTCTATCGTCTTCCTTTCTTCTAATTGTTGGAGAAGCTGATGGTTTTCTTTTTGTAGCTTCTCAATGGCTGGGGAAAAATCGATGATCTCTAAGGAAGGCTTAGATCCTTTGAGGGATGTGGAAAATCTATCAGTTTTAGGATCTAGAGTAGGCATGGGTGAAGTAGGAGTGATGGGGGATTGGTAAAGAGAGGTAGGTTCTGATTTTGTCTTTCTTAGTGGCTCGAATACATCCGTAGAAACTTCCCTAAGTCTCTTGTGAGGGCTCTCAAGATCAGAGGACACTTAGATAGGATCCGAAGTAGGCATGGGTTTTTCATAAGGTTTTGTTCTTGTGCTCCAGGTACTCTTTCGAAAGGGTCCTTTACCAAATCGATTGGCTCCCCTCCTATTTGTGGGAATGATGGGAAAGTCTTGTTGGATTACTTCTTGGAGCTTTTTAGGTGTCGGATCAAGAGAGATTGAAGGCATTGGGGGGTTAACAATAGGATTCTTTTGGTCGTTGCTCTTGGTCTTTTTACCCAATGAAGAAGTAGGGATATCAACAAGATTTTTTTATTGTTCCGGCAAAGAGAGGGTTTGTACAAGGGAATTTGGAGTTCTTGGAGAGCGATGCTTGGATGGAGAGATAGTCTTTAGGCTAAGTGGCTTTTTTCCGGTCTTAACTGTCAAGTGAGGGTTTGCAAATTGGTAGATAAAGGCATCCCAAGTTTTCCCCTGTTTCTCTAGTTCAGCTAGAACAAGGAGTTTGATCAAGCCATGGTGAAAGAGACTATTGTGGGCGTTAGTCACATTCTTCCTCACTTGAGAGGACATCTTCTCCAAGCTTTTTAGAAAATAGAAGGTGAAGTTCAAAGGTTTGTTGAACAAAAAATGAGCCGGCAATCTGAAATGACAATCTTTGAAAGTGGAGTATCTACCTTCGCATGTAATCAACCTCGTGATGACGATGAGAGGGTTGATCAATTCCACATTTATCCACTCCCTAGAATATCCTTTTTCTCCTGAAATGTTCTCGAATTCGAGCTTAAAAACCATGTTATAACTTGACCGTGGCAATTGGTGGTTTTTGAACCATCTATCTCCCATTCTTGGGAACTTTGTAGCTACATCAATGGACTCTTCTGAGACTTCAAAGGAAAGAGACCCCACGCGTGCTGTCTTCTCATCGAAACTGAGGGAAAATTGCATGGAGAGGCCGTCATCATGGCCTTGAAAGTTAGACAAAAATGGCCCCCAGTCTGCGTGCAAAAACACCTCTATGCATTGTGCAAATTCGGGAATGGAAAAAATATCCGCATAGGAAGAGGGTTCATACCTCTTGGGCATTGTGGTAGAGGCGAAATTCACCAGGCAAGGGTGCCAATGAGCCAAGAGATGGCACGAATTGGGCACGGGCTGAGCATAATTCAAACAGGGGAAGAAATGGCAAAGGCTGGGCATGATTTCTCAACACAAGGCAGAGAAAATGGCAAGGGAGAATTGAGATAATGGTTACCCAGCTCGAATTTAAATGCGCCTATGGTGGACTAAGTTGCACACATGTGGGCACGAGTTGCCATGTGTGGGAATTTTTGAATTCAAAGGCTCATTTTTGGGGGCAATGTATTGATGCACAATTAGATCAATGTCCAAGTCTTTTGACTTGGACATTTGATCATGACCATATAAAGCATCTTCAATCAATTGCCTGCAACCAATTCAATTGAATGTAATTGAGTTCTAGTTACCTAGAATGTAGGATAGTTACTGGTGTATAATTCACATGGTACTTCATTTGGCACCTCATACGACATTTCATATGGCACCTCATACAATACTTCATACAATACCTTTGTGTTAAGTACATTTTTACTTGTTATAATCGATGGTCTGCAAATTTGAAGTGTTTTTGACAATCATGGAGGTAAATGAGCAGAGGCAGAATGTTCCCTTGTTGTTGATTTTTCCATCATGCTCACTCAATCCTCTTGCATATGACATATAAGGTCAAACCTACAGTGAACAGGTTATAGCAAGCATAAAAGATGTATTGTCAAACCTACAATGTACAACTTGTAATGAAATATAAACCGATAAAAAGTGGTCTGTGAAGTATATGTTCAGTAATTTATAGAACATAGGAGTTTAGCACTTCAAAAATAAAATGACTATTAATGTAATAACCTGTATCATGGAAATAATACAAAAATTCTTGCAAATATTTATTTCTCTAGGCAATGATCATTTGTCAGCTCATGAACCCCTCCCCCACACCTAAGTATTGTGACACCTCACAATCAAAAGCATAGGAAACTAGTCAGTATCCCCCAATAGCCGAAGATTTATAGTATGTCAAGTGTAAAGATAAAATTTCACAGATTGGTCTGATGAGACTGTTAGAAGATGGCCCCACCTATAGGATAAGAGATCCTATATATAGATAAGAAGAGGTAGGCAAGAGAGTTCCAAGATAGTCTTAGAATTATTTCCCAATGGAAAGTTTATGGAGTTCATTAACCGTAGCTTAACCACACATACTTCATGTCAGCGTTGTCTCCAAGTAATGCCGTACATCAGGACAAGTTTAAATTTATTATTTATTTTTGTCAGATTACCATCCTCACTAGGTAGAATGCCCCGCTGCCAACAATCTTGTTCAGTACTCCAACGGGTTTACCTAGTCATACCACATGCCAATACCCACTGCCAGTAGACTTGTTCAGTATCCCAGTGGGTTAGCCTGTTACACCCTCAGAGACTGGCCCTCCATCTTTTAAGATTTTAGTATAAGATTGCTTTATGCAAAAAGATGGGGGAACAACTCTGAAACAACTTTTTCTTACTTTTTTCAATTGGGATGGTATTTGCGTTAGAGGATGACTTTCCTTTATATTACTTAGTGATTGTCCTGATGTAAGGGTTACTTAAGCGGATGTGTCCTATATAAAGATATGATATAATCAAGCTATTTAGTGTGTAGTGGATGATACCATTGAGAAAGAACAGAAAGGTATCTCTAGGCTCAACTTACTTTCTTCATTTGTAATTATTGTGATGTTTCCATGACTAACCACTAATTAGACCTCCTTGTTACTCTTTCATAAAGACACTTGACTCACTTACTCAGGTTTCCGGGAAAACCTGTACGAGAGACCTATAGGCTTGATAGTTATGGTATCACTTCCTTATACAGTGGTGAAGAGTTTCAAGAGAAACTGCTTTAGAATGCCTAAAAATATGAATTCTTGCAAAAATATGGCTAATTACAGTAATTCAATATTCATTTGATGCTTTAGCACACACAAAATTCAAGTGTAACAATTTGAGAAGAAAGATCCTTGAAATCGTGTACTCCTGGTGAAATAAATACTTACATAAATCTCTAGAATTGCCTTATTAACAAAATTCAAAAACTATTTACATATATACAATAGGAAACTCAAAAAAATTTTCAAGAACAAGGGGGGACTTCCCCTACTACTAAGGCCAATGCCTTGTCAGCTGACATGACTTGTAGAAAATCCTCTCTGGAAATAGGCTTATGATAAAATTTAAGTCGATGTCCATTTACCACAAAGGAGACTTGTCCATCGTCAATTGTTTTAATTTTTACAGCTCCATTGTCATATACAGTGTCTACCTTGTAAGGGCCCAACCACCGAGTGGTGAGTTTTCCTTTGAAGGTTTTGAATTGGGAATCAAACAATAGAGCCCAATCACTAGGCTGGAAGTGTTTCTTCTTGATAAACTTGTCATGCCACTTGCTCCTCTGGTTTTGGACTAATATTGTCCGTTGGATGGAATCTTGCATGATTTCATCCAACTCATTCAATTGTAGGGCTCGTTTATTTTGAGCCTCATCTAGGTTCAATCCTAATTCTACGGCGATACGAAAGGTCCTTACTTGGAATTCTATTGGTAAAAGTACTTGTTTCCCGTACACTAGCTCACAAGGGGTATGCCCAGTGGTATTTCTCCAGGTGGTCCGGTATGCCCACAAAGCCTCTAGAAATGATGGGTCTAATTGTTCTTGAAATTCTTCCCCAAACATGTAATCAAATTGGGGAAAAGACTGTGGAAAATCCACACATGTGATAGCAGAAATAAAATGGTTTAGCACATTTTCTGTTTTGTGCTCCTGAAGTGCCCATGCATGGTCACTTGGAAATACGGGTTCTTCCCAGTCCTCGTTCTCATATGGACATTCAAGCCACCATAGATTCTCCATAATAGGTTGAGCTGGAGGGTAAATGTTGAGCTTCTGGATAGAGAGACCATTTGAGATGGTCATTTCCCCTTCTCTACAGCCAATAAATGCATTGGCTGTGGCTAGCCAAGGTCTTCCCAAAATGACGAGATGGCCTTTGACAGGATCCTTTGAGTGAATGACAAGAAAATATACTGGGTACTCGCATGAGGCTAAAGTAACCATGATATCATCTAAAATTCCTTCAAGTATAACCCTAGTCTTATCTGCTAATTCCAAAATGGTTGGGGTAGGCCGAAGAAGAGGTTGTAACTGTAATTGTTCCAAGGTAGTAGCGGTCATAACATTGATGGATTCCCCTAGGTCTATGTGAGTGTTTCTAATGGAGACCTCATTAATGGTTATGGTCACTACGGGGTTTCCCGGGTTCCCATATTTTTCTAGTTTTGGCTGCTCTAATATGTATTCGGAAAGTCCTCCTATCAAGTGTACTGTAGGGGGGGTCCTTTTGCCTCCTACCTGGCTTCTTAATACACAATTATTTGACTACCTTACTGTAGATTGGAATGTCTTTAATGGCTTGAAGAAGGGGAATCTTGACACAAATATTTTTCAATTCATTCAAAATGTCAAATTCCGGTTAGGTGGTAGGTTTCTTGATTACCAATCGATCTGGATGAGGAGGGACCTTCATAATTTGTGAAGGTTCATTTTGGGGAAGCTTGGGTTCTTGATTCTTCGGGATAATAACATCTTCCCACTTAGTGTCATCCGTGGGTTGTTTGATGTTTTCTTCTTCTTATTCTTCCTGGATGACTACTGAAGGTCTCTGCCTCTTCAGAGATTTTCTCGATATTAGTTGAATTTTCTGTAATGAAACATGAGTGATAACATATGTCAGGAAGGCTTGCATCTCAATATTGTAAAGAGGTTGAGGGGGATTATTATTGGGATTCGGCACTGGTTGTGCCGATAATAGTGTTGGTCTCAGGGAGCTTGCATTTTGGTATTGTAGTGGTTGTTTTTGTGGAATAGGAGGTAAAGGTGGTGGAACAAAACCTGGCAGAAGATGTGGAGTGTTCGGTGGGAATTAAGGATAATGATGGTTGGACATAGGGATAGGTGGAGCTTGAGGGTTTCCTTGGTTATGTCCTCCTCTCCATCCTTGAAACCAAGGATGTTGGTACTAAGTAGACCAGTTTTTCCAACTTGGTGAGTTCCACTGTTGTTGTTGTTGATAATAGGGTGGAACTTGAGATTGTAGATCCAGGTATGTGGGTTGGTTCCTAGGCTTCCATGGCCTCCTAGGTGCATAGGAATACTCCCCAGGATCTCTACTCCTATAGATGGTTAATAAACCGGGCAATGATGGACATTTTTTAGTCACATGGTCTTCTGTACAAAATCCACAAATTGAAATGTTATCTAATGGACATTCCCTTAAGGAATGCTTCCTCCTGCATCTTGGGCAATATATGCTCATTGCTGCATTTTCCTCCTCCTGTTTCTTTTTGATTTTTAGGGTGTCCAACTGGGAACCTATTGTGCTTAAGATATCTGTTTTGAAGTTTTCTAAGAGGTTCCCTATCTCTGCTCTTGTGATACCACCTGAACTAACTGGTTTTAAGCTTCTATTGTAAGGGTCCTGAACATTCTTTCCTGTTTTGGCTCTACTCCTTGAGTATTTTTTACACATTTCACATATTCAGCAAATGGTTTATGAGATATGTCACATGATTCCATCAGGTTAAGCATCTCTAAATATTCTTTTGATATTTCCTTAAGGAAAAGATCCCTAATTGCATCCTCTGGGAGGTCATGGTATTTTGACTTCTGGGAGATATAACTAAATCTTTCCATATAATCTTCGAGGGTCTCGTGTTCTAACTGTTGGATTTTAAAGATGTCATTACGAGACTCTTTGGTCTTGTAGTAGTCTTGGTACTTCTTAAGAAATATGTCTTTCATGGCTCCCCAAGACCTAATACTGGATTCTTCCAACCCCATGAACCATCTTAGTGCAGAGTCTTTGAGGGTGGCAGGAAAGAGTTTTAGTTTTTGGGTATCTTGTACGTAGTTGTAGCTCCTACACAAGATGTAAAATTCAAATAGGAAGGTGTCTGGATCTTCACTGTTTTTACCATAAAAGGTAGGCACTGCTGAGAGAGGAATATTGTTCATGTTGACATTGGGAGTGGTGTCCAAAATTGGAAACCCGAAGGTAGTTTCGGTTTGGTTTCCAGTTTCTTCTCCCTCCCTGTGTCTTACATTGTTATGGTCCTCCTGATCATCCGTATTGGCTTGTTTTCCAAAAAGAGAGTACCGAGGTGGTTTTATCTTTGAAGAGAACAAGGTTTCCCTTTGTTGAAAAGGTCTTCCTACGGAGTGTATGTCTGAGACTCTACTCGAGACGGTTGAGACTATTGGTGCCAAAGTTTCTGTGTTAGTTTGAGAGATAATTACATTGGATGAACTACCAAACAAAAGATTCACCTGTTCAGGGTCTATGATGTCTTCAAAATTATGATCTCCTAGTGGTGGTGTAAAAGCAAAGGTTGTATTGTTTGGTTCTGCGAAAGGCTCGAGCGGTCTTGCCTCCTATCCCAATATGATTGATGCCTCAATTTCTTGTTCGGTAGTGCTCCCTATGTTAGTCTCTCCAGAGACTATTTTATCTCTTTGAGTTGAGCTAGCTCCTGTTTTTCGGTATCGGTCTACGAATTTTATAAGTGGAATGTCCCTTCCCCCAAAAAGGTCGAAAGGAACCTTGGTTGAAAGCTCTGATTTAGATTTAATGTATCTACCTTTTGGATCTCTAGGTTGATTCATGAAAGAAAGAAAAAACATAAGAAAAATATACCATTTGGTTTCTAGGTCTATTCATGAAAGTAAACAAAAACAAAAAAGAAAAACTACCATTGGGTTTGGGGGAGCCTGCAATAGCAGATGCGCAGGTTCTTACCTCTCGTCTTAAAGTTCCCCCGCCACCAATCTAATTCTAAGGTCTAGGAATGATCTATTTCCTAACCACTTCCTACCTTGAGACAACTCCCCGACAACGACGCCAAAAATGATGGGTGTTGTATATGCACTAAAAACACTCTAAAAACCCTCAATTAAATTTTCAACCTGGGGTAAGTAAACTTAGAGTTGTAGCAAAATATATGCCAAAGGTAGAACGGCTGGTAGTAGTATAGTCTAACTAAGGAAGTGGCTATCTAAGGCTAATCTACTCAAGCAAAGATGTCTAATGAGCAAACCCTACTAAGCAACTTGAAACTATGTAACCTAAGTACTTTTTGACCAAGGATCGATGGATAGTTCTAAGAAAGCAAGTAAAAACCCTATGTAAAGCAAACTAGTTCATAACAATAAGCAAAAGCAACTATAAGCATAACAATAAGAAAATAACAAAAGCAAACTACTTTAACTTGCCAACCTAAATTCAATGAGAAAATACCCTATGAAAGCAAGTAAATAAACATGCCAGCAACTATTCTATTAAATAAAATAAACAAGTAAGCAAAACAACTAGCTAACCTATTAAAGCAAGTAAACAAGTAAGCAAAAAACTAGCTAACCTATTAAAGCAAATAAACAACTAGCTACTCTAAGACAACTTCTACTGCAAGTAATCTAATAAAAACTTCTCATTGAACAACTATCTAGCCTAAGAGGCAAGTGGACTATATTCTTAATTCAAACTTCAAAACTATTTCTAATTCATAAAAGGAAATCTATTTAATTGAAATCAAGAAAGAACTAACAACTAACTTTTGATCTATGATAAACAAACTACTCTTTAATCTACCAAAGAAAAAGACTATTTATCCTACATCAACAATAAAACTATCTTCTAAACTATGAAAGCAAGAAACTATATCTTCTAATCTACAAAAGCAAGAAACTATATCTTCTAATCTACGAAAGAAAGAAACTATATCTTTTAATCTATGAAAACTCAAATATAGTGTCGGTGGTTGTGTGAATGTCTCCGGTGTCGTATGATATCTCGATGGCACTTGACAACAAAGGATAATTCAAGTAGTATAAGCTCAACACTGATCTCAGTAGCAAAGTGAAAGGTATGGATTAAACAATCCAATGAGAATTTAGCCATTACGGAAACAATGTTAATTACCCTGCATATTCATGAATTATTAACCATCAACAATATAACGAGATCATAATTGAACTTCTATACTATGCAAGAAAAAATCGTACTAAATTCAATCATTAACTAAGAAATATAATTGCAATCTAATTCTAGGAAAGAAATTACATAAAATGAAACTATGCTATATCTATCTTAACAATTCAAACTGCAATAAGGAAAATGCTTAAGAATAGAAATTAAAACATGGCATTAAAAAGTAAACTACCAAACACATTAACCAACAACTAATTAAACAAGATCTATGTAAAAATGGAATAAGCAATCTATAATTAAAAACTGAATCTAACCCTATCCATCCATCAAATCCTTGTTAAAGAAAACATGAAATAAAACTCTGTTCTATTTTATTTCAAACTCTGTTTTAAATTTCATTCTAACAACATAAATAAGATACAATCTAACATCTAATTGCACACAGGGTTAGTCTAGGAATTTGCAAATTCGTTCCTAACTACAAGATTAACACATACTAACACAAGTCTTCATACTAACCTGCAAAAGCGAGTTAAGACAATTAAACTACAACAACAAACTAATTAACAAAATGAAAATGCATGTACAGGAAATAAAGAGAACAACTAAATTATAAAATGTATAAACAACATAAAGAATAGTTACCAGACTGCTGGTGGGCCCCCCAGCAAGTCGTGGTCACTTCCTAAAAGCACACCACGAACTCAACAATTCGATTTCACCATAAAAATTAAAAAATGCAGTTTCTATATAATCTAGCAGCGAAAAATAGCAAAACAGAATAAAATCGTGTTTTTCCTATCACACCGATTTTTCTACTTCCTGAACAATTATCTGACCACCACGGTGGTATTTATAATGTTTATAGACCAAGTGGTCGACCAAAGGAGGGTCGAACCACTTCTGAATTCAGAAATGTACATTAAATGATGTCCTAACTGCTGAAACAGAGAGGGTCAATAATCGCCCTATTTAACAACCAAAACTGAGTTGTCGGGAGTTCAGTAGTTGGAGGGGGCAAGCACGAGAAAAACCCATGTTTTTGATTCGCCCACCACTGGCTTCCAATGCCATAACCATCAAATCACCCACCATTTTTGTGCAAGACGTGGTGCTGGATGCAGTGCCAAATTGGGTACCAGACTAAGTGCTAGAAGGAGTACCAGACTGAGTGTTGAAAGCATAAACATGATGCGTTTTGGCCCTATAACACCAAAAAACGTGAATAAGATCCTTGGGAGCATAAAAACGTGATGAATTATACTCAATATCAACATTAAACAAGAATCATACGTACTTGGTATAGATCATACCGTTTTAGCATAAAATTCTTCAAAAATCTCCTTCAAAACATGGAAAACACATATGTACATTCGATGAAAGTGTCTAATAACTGTCATAAAATTGATCATATCTCTGGCCCAACAACCCACTAGGGCAGAGGAAGGGAAGACTAAAGAACCTCACTGAGAAGAGTCAGAAACTTCAAGAACTACGCCAATTGTTGAAGTAAGTACTATTACTCCTCCTGTTGTTTTAGCAACATGAAGTAACCAGAGTAGTTAGAGTTACCAGAGCACTCAGAGCCCTGTTACCAATAGATTAGTACATACTCAGTCAAGAGACCTGGGAAGATCTATGGCAGATGAGATGAGGCTACCTATCTTTAAGGGAGATGGATCTAGAGATCCTGATCAGAATTGGTTTTAATGTGAAGCTGTATGGAGTATTAAGAGTGTCACTAATGAGGCAGTTAAGAGGGCTCAATTTAGTACTACCCTAAGAGACCGTGCACTGAGATGGTACATGAAATTTGTCCAAGTAATTGCACAGCCTAAACCATTGAACGAGATCAAGAATGCGCTGAGTGCAAAATTCAAGTAACCCAAGTTGGATTCACAATGCATTATAGAATTGAAAGAAATCAAGCAGAGAGTATCTGAACCTGTTTGGGAGTTTGATAAGAGGTTTAAGACCTTAACACGCCGGTTGAGTTTTTAGATCCTAGATGACAAGAACAAGGAATGGTTCAATGTTGCCCTCCTACCACACATAAGAGTCCCTATGATGCAACATAATATCGCTTCGCACGCTGAGGCATTGGAGATTGCCATGAAATTAGAATCAACCCCTATGGGAAAATCCAACTCAGGTATGAGTCAAATTTTGAGTAAGCTAACTAGCTTATCTCTGCAGGTCGAAGATATGAAGAAAGACAAGGGAAAAGATAAAAGATAAGATATCTAGTGTATCAGATGCAAATCAGAAGGCTGTGATAAGGAGCACTGCCCCCTATTTCATGAATAATTGTCTTCTGGAGCTCCGAGCCCTTTGAAGCAGGTTACTCTACCTTGGTGCGAGGTATGTAGAAATAAACATCGCCCTGGTGAATGCTATTACATGCAAAAATATGTTCAGACACCTAAAAACTTTTACTGCACATTCTGTAAATATGTGGGGCATGATGAGAAATATTGTAGGGCTTATGATCTCTTGCATGAAAGATCAAGATACACATATAGGATACAAGGAGAAGTACAACATGAAGGAAATACTACGCAGTATAACTCTCCAGGAAGAGGAAAATTCAACCCTCATGGTGGATTAAGAGGAAGAGGATGAGAAGGAGGCATGGGTCGAGGTCGAGGTCAGATCATTTGTTATAACTATGCACAACCAGGACACTTGGCAAGGGACTGTCAGAACTCTTGTACCACTTGCAATTATTGCAACTCATTTGAACATGTCATAGAAGATTGTCCCATTCCGTTAGCCAATTTCAGGAGAGATGAGGAGGAAACCAACAAGTACAACTCATCTCAACAGAACCTCACGGAGAGGATCGTAGAGTTGTTGTTATCACTAGAGGAGGCGTTGTTACAGGTGAAGACAGAGTAACTCTATCAAAGACTACAGAAGAATCAAGGGTCACAAGAGCTGCAGAGAAGACACAAGAGTTTGATCCTAGGAAATAGAAACAAACATTTGAAGAGGCAATAAAAGAATTTGGAAAAGATCAGGCTTCTTCATCAAAGACACAAACATAAGTTAGAGAATGTGGAATGCCTCTGGCATTCGATCAGTCTGCTTTGCCTGGAGAAGAAAAAGAGGTAAGAAAGCTCATGTAATTCTTATATACTTGCATTAAATTGATTAAGGATGAAAGAGATTTACAAGAACTACAAAATTTGATCAGACAGTATGAGATAGGCATGATAGACCCCCTGCTAAACAGAGAAGTACATCAAGTATCTAGAAAGAGAAGGACAAATAAGGAAATACACCTTAATGCTCAGATTGGAGACTATGATATAGATTATGTGGTCCTTGACTTAGGGTCATAAGTCAATGTTATGACGAAGTAGACCTTGGCCCTGATGGGAAAACCTAAGTTGATTTACTCCCCTATCAGGCTCATGATGGCTAATCAGTAGGTAGTAAGCCCCGTTGGAAGGCTGCAACATGTCCCTGTGGACATCGACGGGGTAAGGACGTTTGCGGACTTCGAGGTGATTGAGATAGTTGACGATAACTGTCCTTATTCTGTGCTATTAGGAATTGATTGGGCTTTCAATAATTCTATCGTGGTTGAATTAAAGAAAAGAAGAATGACATTTGAAGGTGATGGCCTTAGGGTCATTGCACCTCTTGACCCTGATGAAGGTCGCAGATATACATAACCCATTAGAGAATAATATCGTGCTTATGAGCTTGAGAATATATATAAATTGACAACAAGACAACATGATTACATTAATCCTACAGCAGATGAGAATTTAAGTTGGCGAAGTGAAAACGCATGTTCATCATATTCATAAGAAGAACTAGATAACTTCCAGAACAATATGTATGAATTTTATGTGAAAAGATGTGCTAGATTGACTAGGGAGGTTCGATGGATTGGAACACAAGTAAGTAACCTACCCACCTTTGACGGTTTAAATCATCTAGAAGATTTCTTGTTGGAATTTGAAGAAATTGTACCTGTACAACAAAGGCTGTTGGCACTGGATGAATCCTTTAAAGCAACTCCAACAAAATGGTGGGGAACACACAAAAATAACATCGCGGACTAGATGCAATATCGCACTTTGATGACAGTGCACTTTTTAGAACAAGTAGAAGGGTGCGAAGTTTGATACATAGGTCAGAGCTACCCAAAGGACCATGTGCGTATTTGTGAGGAGGCCTGGAGAAACATTCCTCAGGAATAGTGGGCACATAAATTCGTCAACACTTTGGATACAATGCCTATTAATTGGTATCTGCAAGCAGAATTGCGCCTCACCACTACAGATTGGCACAATATGACTCAGAACTTTGTAGCTACATTTTCATTTGAAAGTCAATACCCTATAGTAGATCAAGCGTTACAAGTTGTAAGACAGAGGATGTTTGAGGAGGCACCTACCCACCCTGTTTAGCAAGAATAAGATGAATGGATTGCACCTCTTCAGAAGTTGCAAGGTTGTTACAACATCAATGCTGATGAAGACGATGATCCTAGGAATGTGAACATCGCAAAAATAGAAGGACAGAGAGACATAGAAGGACCAGGAGTTCAACTACCTTTTATTGGATAGCCAATTAAAATAAAAAAAGTTAACGTTGGAACAGAGCAAGCACCTATTATTGCAAACATTGGAGATTATTGGGATGATGCCACTATTGACAAGATCACAAAATTACTGCATGAATATCAGGACTTGTTTCCAACCAAGTTCACTGATATGAAGGGCATTAAGGGGCCCATGGGAGAGATGAAGATCCCATTGAAACCAGATGCAAGGCCAGTTAAGTAGAGACTCTATAGATAGAATCCCAAATATAAGGAGAAAGTCAAGATTGAGCTAGATAGAATGTTGGAAGCAGGAATCATAGAACCTGTTGAAGAGTCAGAATGGATTAGCCCTATGGTGGTTCAAGATAAGAAAACATGAGATATCAGAATCTGTGTAGACTTGAGGAAATTGAATGATGCATGTTTACATGATACATTCCCTACACCGTTTACTGACGAAATGTTAGATAATGTGGGAGGACATGAAGTTTACTCCTTCACCGATGGATTTTTAGGGTATCACCAGATCATGATTGCCAAGGAAGATTGCCATAAGACCACATTTGAAACAGAATGGGGTTCCTACTAGTACACAATGATGCCTTTCGGATTGAATAATTCACCAACCATCTTTTCTAGGGTGGTGGTCGAAGCATTCAAGGAGTTTCTACATAAATTCTTGGAAGCATATTTTGATGATTGGACTATTTTTAGCTTATTGCAAAATCATATTGAATGTTTAAGACTAATGTTGGATAAGTGCAGGCAATGTCAGATTGCCCTGAACCTGAAGAAGTGCATCTTCTTTTCACCCTTTGGAGTGCTTCTAGGCCATATTGTGTGTAAGCAAGGATTGCTGGTAGATCCATCTAAGATTCCCATTATTGTTTATCTACCCCCTCCTACTTTAGTTAGACAGTTGCACACTACACTGGGACATATGGGATACTACAAAAAGTTCATTAAGGGCTATGCACAGATTACAACACCAATGGAGAATCTTTTGAAGAAAGATTGTCAGTTTCAATGGACATAAGAATGCTAATAGAGCTTCGACACACTGAAACAAAAAATGGTCACTGCGCCCGTTCTAGTTTTCCTAGATTGGAGTAAGGAATTTCATGTGCATGTCGATGCATCCTCTATTGCATTAGGAGCAGTGCTAGCACAACCAGGAGCAAGAGATATTGATCATCCATTAGCCTTTGCTAGTAGGAAGCTCTATACAACTGAGATAAATTACACTACAACTAAAAGAGAAGGGTTAGCCATGGTGTATGCGCTATATACATTTCATCACTACTTGTTGGGAGGACACTTTAAAATGTTCACTGATCACTCTGCGTTGAAATACCTAGTCAACAAGCCACTGTTGGGGGGAATAATATGCAGATGGCTTCTATTATTTCAGGAATATGATTTTGAGATCGTGGTCAAGCCAGGGAGAATGAACAAAGGACCTGACCACTTATCTAGGTTAGAACACGGAGAGGAACCTATTAGCTTGGAGGATACACTGCAATATGCATAGTTGATGGCCATCAAGAAGGTTGATGATCAATTCACCGAGATAGTTCAGTTCCTGTCAACAGGAATGGCACCTCATGAATATACAGTCCTTCAGAGAAAACAACTAGTAGTTCGTGCTGCAGATTTTTCACTTATAGATGGACAGCTATACAAGATGGGACCTGATGAGATCTTGAGGAGATGTGTTATGGATGTAGAAAGACTGCTGATTTTGGTAGCAACACACAAGGGCATCGCAGGAGGACACTATGCAGGGAAAGAAACAGTGTACAAGGTTCTCAAAGCTGGCTTTTTGTGGCCCACTTTACACAAAGATGCAAAGGAATATTACAAAGCCTGCGATGTATGCCAATGAGTTGGGAAACCTTCTAGAAGGAATGAGATACCTTTAGCACCCCATATAACCTTACATGCATTTGAGAAATGGGACATTAATTTTGTAGGACCTATCAACCCACCAAGAAAGCGCACATGAGCTCGATACATCATTATTGCGACAGAGTATTTGGCCAGATGGGAAGAAGCAAGAGCAGTCAAGGACTGTAGTGCAACTACAACTGCATGATTCGTATTTGATGATATCATAACCAGGTTTGGATGCCCGAAGATCCTTATGAGCGATCAAGGCACACATTTTATTAATAAGACCATTGAAGCCTTGAATCAAGAATTTTTTAGTTCATCATCAGAAGAGCACTCCATACCATCCGCAAGTGAATGGTACAATAGAAGCTTTCAATAATATCTTGGAGACAATGCTGAGAAATATTTGCAGTGTGAACAGGGATGATTGGGATTTGAGAGTACCAACAGTATTATGGGCCTATAGAACCACTTGCAAGAAGCTGACAATGCAGACTCCCTTTAAGTTGGTCTATGGTCTAGAAGTAGTTGTACCTATGGAAAACTTGGTTCCTAGTCTGAGAATTGCAGCCTTTACAGATATGGATGACACTGGCGCTGTTCAAGAGAGGCTAGCACAGTTGGTCGAACTGGAGGAAGACAAATTTATTGCAGGATTCCATCAGCAGGTACAAAAGGAACAAGAAAAGGCCTATCACGACAAACATATCAAGAAGAAAGCCTTTAAGCAAGGAGATCTGGTATTGGTATATGACAACAAGTTCATGAAGCATCTAGGGAAGTTCAGGACACATTTTCTTGGGGCATATGAGGTTGCATATGTTACAGAAGGAGGAGCTAGGAAGTTGAATACTTTGAATGGAGAATGGAAGGAAGGTTTAGAGAATGGGAGTTGATTGAAATTGTACTATGACAACCAGCTGCCTCGCAACTCTCAGTAAAAGAAAAAGGAGAAGGGTCTAGGTAGCAGGTGCAATTGAAATTGGGTACCAGACACAGAAAAGACAGTCTGCACATGGTGGGGAAGGATAGAGAAGAAAGCACAGGCTGCTCTACGCAGTCTGAAGTCGAAGAAAAATAGAAAGTTTAGACCTGAAGTGCCTCGGGACGAGTCACAAGTGAGTGTTGGGGACCTATTGGCCCTTGGTTATGGATTAAGAAAGAAAGCAAAGAAAAAGGAAAAGAAAAGACGAAGTGTGAACTACGCGGAAAACACATTGACTGAGATTGGGTCGAAGTGGTTAAAGAAGCAGAAAAGAAGGAGCGAAGCAAGGGAAAACAAACCATTGGATGAGAAGATTGAGGAAGACAAATCATCAAGGAAGATGGATCGTGGACAACTCAACAAGAGGAAGAATATGTCAATGAGTGCTTTGGATCACTTCATGGGAAAGAAGGAAATACATGATGGCGAAGCCCATAAAACGTGGGTCAAAGAGGACCTAGGGTTTTAGACACCTAGATGTTTGTTATTGTAATGTATAAATAAAGGTATAAAGGACCTGGGATGGGTTCGTTCAGAGTTGGATATCGTCATTGGTTGTTGTTGTTGTTCATTATGTATTGTGCGAGAGAGAAGTGTTGTGTGTGAGAGCCTTCTGGTACTGTAGGATCTTCAGTTGGGTGTGAATATCAACCCTACAGCTAGGTGCGCAGGGAGGGGAGAGAAGAAGAGAAAGAGAGAGAGAGATCTGCAAGCGAAGAGCCCAGATAGAACTGTATGCTTTCATATAATATCAAGAAACGCAGTTCTGTGGATGTAGCACTAAGGAGAGGGTGAACTGCGCATATTTTGAGTCTCTGTGTTTGATGTTGTGTTATTTTACCTTCTGTTATTCTGTCATTGCATTATTATGTTAGATATGGAATATAACCGTGTGGAGTAGGCTTATGCTTGGTAAGAGTAACTAGGTTGCAGTGTGTTGTTGCCTTGGATCCACTTTCATTTCCTCTGGTTGTAGACACCTGTGTCCTACAACCCCCTATAGATACTTCGAGTGAGACTGCATATGCTTCGTAGGTGTTTCCGAAAGGGCTGGTAGTTAGGGATTGTTGGTGCGCTGTTAGAGTTGAACCCTGGGTCTACCCTTGTGCCAACAAATATCAATGAGTTGGTTAAAGATTTCCCAATAGACATGAATGGATTCAACACAAAGGTAAATGCAAACATTATACCTTTGGGTTCATATGATTATCTAATTGGTATGGATTGGTTGGAAAAACACCATGTTGTCCTAGATTGTTACAACAAGACAATAACTTGTCTTGATGAGAAAGGGAAACAAGGAAAGGTTCAAGGCATTCCAAGAGCTGTAGTTGTTAGAGAGATATCAACTATGCAGTTGAAAATGGATTTCAGGAAGGGATGTTAAATATTTGCATCCCATATGGAAGAGGCAACCGAAGATAAAGTGGCAAGCATTGAAGGCAATTCGGTCTTAAGGGATTGTTGGCATCAAAATTTTTGGGTTCATTACACGCGTGTGCGCAAACAAAGTTTGTGCATGCTCATTCCAAAAGTTTTGCACATGCCTAAGGTAATGCATGAAGTATGAAAAAGAGTTCGCGCTGGACCAAGTTTTGATAGTGGGTGACATTCCTAAAATAGTAGCTAATGTGCGTCGGTTCCAGTTTTGATACGTACCGGAAATCAAGAAGACACATGCCGAAATCAAGAAAGAAATCATCGGGAAATCGTCTTGAATGATTAGTTCCAACAACACAAGGGATCGTGGAGCTGACAAAAGATGAGATGGCAGGGTGGTTAAGATTTCCCAGATTCCTGAAGGCTACGTGGAATACAAGTAGGTGCCAGAAGCATGCGATACAATTTTTTCAGGCGAGTGAGTGGAGAAAAGCATAAAGAGACAGATCTCTTAGGCAGAGAAAGCTATAAAGGGAAGCAATGATATCAGAAATGGGGCTAGCTAGATTTTTAGATGAGATCCTTTGAGTCCTTGGTATTGAGCTCACTCTTAGGATGTTGTAAAATTGTAATGCTTCTAAATATATTCATGAGTCATTCGTATGTCTGAAGTTTTGATGGAATGCGCATTGCGCAATGTGTTGTATTTCTAAGGATTCATATGGATGAAGATATAAAGTTTTGTGGCTGTCATATATAGTCTGCTTAATGTATGCCCCTATTGTAATGGAATGACACAGGTAATAAAGATGCAACAATTCTGATCTCTTTCGTGTCTATCATATATGAGTTGGATATATGCGTGTATTGTTTTACTTCTTACTCCTAGTAATTTGTTAGATATGATTTGCGTGAATGTCAACCCCAATGGATATTTGTATCTTTAGCCTTCATCCCCGTCACAAAAAATTATGGTCTCTGTGATCCTCTTTGTATCCTGGGTGAGACCTTCCTCAGCCTTGGATGAGAATTGATATGCCAATGCTCTAGGGTTTTTGTTGGTCAAATATGGATGAACCTTGGATCTAAAATCCCAAGCATTAAGAAGGACACACACACGCGTGGAAAAAAACACCAACAAATGGTTCTGTTGCCGGGACTTGAAAGTGGTTTTAGGAATGATGAAGGCAAGTGATGAGGTGACATCTAGCTTGGGAAGAAATTTAGGACTGGTTGACTGCGAAAGAGCACGATTTTTCCCTACGAGAAACTAAGGGGATGAAAGTGAATGTGAAGAAATGGAAGGATGACTATATTTACATGGATATGCATGAAATTTTCTTTACTGAATTTCCTTGTTTATTGCATGAATGACTAAAAAGGAAAAATGCTACCAATTCTACTGTGTGGCCTTTGGAACCAATGGTTTGGGATCAAGCTAGTCTTGAAAGATTGAAAGTGTTGGATAATAAGTGGACCGAGGCTATTGAATTATGGTTTGCTTGAGTAAAATAAGGCTACATTGTTGAGTTTTTCATGGAGTACATCGATTCTTTCAGCGAGACTGAAAGAAAGTTCGTGGAAGGTCCTTGAAAGCAAATGCGGAAAGAGATTCCACTTTGGATAAAAATGATGTTTGTGGAGAAAGGGATGTTGCGCATGGAGTCTGATCAAATGGCTGAGTAAACTCCCCTAGCGCAGGGGGGTTTCCAAAGACAGGGGAAAGCGAGAGAAAAAAATGGATCCGTTGAGGATTATCCAGAAATTGTTGAGATGAGGTGAAGAATGGAATGGACCCAGAGGAGAAAAAGAGCCAAGAGGTATGCAATAAGAGTTGAGATAAGAAGAAAAGAAGAGCAAAGAGGTGGAAAAGAGTTAGCTAGGAGCATGTGATATGTTGTTCTAGTGTGTAGCACAAATGAGGATAGGCCTACGAAGAGGTGTGAGATAGAGGATAGAGTGTCCAGTAGGGATGCCAATAGTGGTAGTAGTGAGGGCCTAGGTGAGGAAGTCTGCACCCCTTGGCTGTTGTAGAGTGCCACAACCTTAGAGGAAGATGAAACACAAAGCAATGGTGCATTGATAAGAGGAAAACATGGTGTGCAGAGTAGTAGTGCTTTGTTGGGAGAGGAAGATAGGACACAAAGTGGTAGTGCACATATAGGACATGAAGACATAGCGCAGGTTTGTGGTGTGCAAATAGGATAGGAAGGTAGAGTGCAACGTGTTGGTGCGCCAGAAGAATAGCAATATGGAGGCTCCCCTATTGGTGGGGGAGACGAATGGGAAATAGTATATGGTCTTGCATGGTTGCAAGTAGGAAACTCTCTGGGTCAACTCACGATAAATTTTAGAAGAAGATGGACTTACCCCCCTTTGTACCACCCCCCTTGTGCATTTTTAATCAAGATGAAAACATAACAAATATTGAAACAAATGGAGTAGGAGAGAGAAAAGAACAAGATACAAGAGAAGAGACAAGTGAAGAAGAAGGTGAAGTCAGTATTACTTCACCCCATAAAGTATTGGCGTTGAGAAATTAAACCCCTAACAATCAGAGAGGAGGAAATAACTCAAGCTTGAGGATGGAAAATCAGGACGGTACCCCGAGGCTACTCATGTTCCATGGAACGGGTAAGGACTATGCAGAGCAAAATTTGTTTACATGTGAAGCAATATGGTCTTTGAAGAGAATCACAGATGAAGCAACAAAAATCGCGCAACTGGAGACCATGTTTATAGACATAACCTTAACATGCTATATGAAGTACAAGGATATTGCACTGGCGGGACAGACGAGGTCCTTGGAAAAGATTAAGCAATATCTCCTTATGGAGTTCTAGAATCCTAAGTCAGAATCCAAATGTATCATAGAGAAAAAAGACATTAAATAGAAGGAATGGGAGATCGTATGGGATTACGACCAACAATTTAAAATTTTACTGGATAGACTGACATTCCAAATCCATGACATGCAACACATAAAATGGTTTATTGTGGGGTTTATTCCCCATATCTGAGTTCCACTCACTTAGAAGAAAGTGATGATTCAAGCGTAGGTGGTAGAAATTGCAATGCACCTGGAAGCTACACCCGGAGGGGTGGAGCCGTCGACATGTTTGGTGTAGGTGCAATCATAATTGGCCAACCAAATGATGTAGTTTCAATATATGGCTAAGATGAAGGTCGTGTGCGAGCATGTATGGTGTACCACCTGTCACTCAAAAGGGAATCATAGAGATGAATTCCATGTACTACCAAATTGATTATGGGTGCACCTAGTCCATTTCCATCTGTGAAGATGGAATGGTGTGAAATATGTAGACAATGGGGCCATGTGCCACCCCACTACCCAACTTTGCATAAGTACCAGACGACGACTCATACTCCAGTCTGCGAGTTCTTTAAATTTGTTGGGCATGATGCCAATAATTGTCGCTCTCTCCGGTTCATGCAAGATAATACATGTGATGCATTTTGGGTACAAGAAGAGTAGAAGGGTGGTGAGCGCGATGGTGTGGAAAGAGGTGGATACCAAGGAGCTCCCTAAGGTGGACATGGGCATGGTCATGGCTGAGGATATGGAAGAGGAGGAGATAGGACCCCCACATGTTTTAATTATGGAGATCCTAGTCATGTATCAAGGTTTTGTACCAAACCACGTGTGATTTGCACATACTTCTATAGTCCCAAGCATGTCACTGAATATTGTCCCTACTTGTTGAAAAAGTGGGAAAACAAAAAGGCCAATTGCAACATGGTGCATGCGGAGCTGCGTAAGAATAATAAGAAGAATGAGGAGGTTGATGTCTGAGTAGTAACTCAAGGAGGAGTGAATATAGGAGCAGAATTTGGGCACAGTGAAGGCTCAGGTCAAAAGCTGGACAAGAAGATAAGGAAGACAACTCAACCCCCTCCAAGTTTTGATGTTTCCCAACAAAAAAAGTTCATGTGTGATGCACAAAGAGCACTGGAAGAAGAAATATTGCACAAGGAGTTGTAGTGTGCGACTCAGAGGTCACTTGAGGAGGATCGAATATGGGAAGAGGTGCAGAGGGTGACACAAAGGTCACTGGAGGAAGCTCAGATTAACAAAGAAGTAAAACACACGACACAAAGGTCATTGGAAGAAGCTCGTGGCCACGAAGAATTGCAGTGTGCAACACAAAAATATTTTGAGGAAGATTACATATGGGAAGAAATACAGGGTGCGATGCAATGGTCAAATGAAGAAGCTCACAGATAAACTGAGATGTGACGTGCTGAGAAAAAATCACATGAAGGACAACGCCGAGAAGAATTGCAATGCACAATGCGCGCAAAAGTCTTGCATGACTTGGGTCGCAAGCGAGAATATGAATACCAAGTAAGTTGTTTCTTGCGTTGTTGTTTTCGATTGATGAATGATCTAGAGGCTACAAGTAAGTTGACACATATGTTAAATACTTTCATGAGAGACAAAGGAGTGGAGGCAACCATATCAATGTCGTTTCCAAAACGAGATGTATGTCAGGTCAACAAGCAAAAGCACACTGGATGAGAATTTAAGATGACAACATAACTTGGTGGCTATGACATGGATGGAGTCATGTTGGATCTAGGTTTTGACATTAATATTTTGACAAAGAAATCTTGGGAGGTGATAGGTAAACCAAAGTTTGTCTTGTCGCCCATCCAGCTTCGGTTGGCCAATCAATACAAAATCTACCTAATAGGTTGACTAGAGCAGGTGGAATTGAACATAGAAGGAGTAAAAACAAAGGCTAACTTTGAGGTCATAGAAATTATGGATGAGTCAGATCCATATCCTGCATTACTTGGAATTTATTGGGCCTTTGACAATAATGTCGTGCTAAACTTGAAGAAGAGGAAAATGTCATTTGAAATAGACATAGTAGTCAGGGTTGCACCCCTAGATCCATATGAAGGTGACAATTACAATGAGCCAGTGGATGAGGATGCATAGAGCTCAGTCATTGAAAATATCTATAATATCATAGGTCACATAGATGACTACATCAACCCCACTGTAGATGGTGAATTAAGTTGGAGAAGTGTCAAGTCTTATGACAACAAATATTTACAACATCCTGGCAAGCTACACATGTGTTGGTTAGGTCCTTTCCATCTAGTCTACATCGGTGAAGTAGGTGTCACCAAACTGGAAACCCTACAAGGACAAGCATTCAAGGGACTCATTAATGGAAACATGTTGAAGGTGTACTATGGACTGCAGAGGTCAGCCGTCATTTAACTCCCATTCACATATTTTGAATGTGGGTAGAATATGTTTAGTATAGGTTGTACAACAAGTAGCACATCTCATATTCGACAATTTACCTTTTGAACAACACAACATTCACATCAGTCACACAACTAGACTCGATAGATTGACAATTTGTGCATACTTTCTAGATTTCCAAATCAGGTTGATACTTTGCCATAAGTACAAGGTCCATGTTCTGTCTGACAATTCACACAGGATTTGGAGGAGTTTCCCAGTGCTTTAGTTCATTGAAAGGGCGTGAAATCCCATTTGGGCAGTTCACACATGCCACGAGTACAAAGTCAGTTATACCACCACATCCTCCAACAAGCATCACTAGTACGAAAGATATGGCATATCGATATCCCCATGAGTCACATTTTGCTGCCACTTTCTACTTGTTTTCCAAGCCACCCCATCCATTGAATCTTTCTTTCTCTCCTTCATCATCTTCCCCACCATATTCCTTCTATATATACCACTGACTTGACCCTTTCGTTGGAGTAATTCTCCACACCCCATTCCCTACCACCTCCCCCTATGAATTCCTTCATTATTGCGTGGGTATATCCCCCAACTCCTTCATCTTTCTCACATTTTCCCGACTCCCCTGTCATGGCGTGGCGTAGCAGATTGTCCATACTCTGTCATTTCTAGTTTGGTCAAGCAGATAAAGAGCTTACATTTTTAGTTTTTACGTGGCTTGTTAGTTTGACACCAACCACTTGGTAGAGGTCCTTCACCCATCTTTCCTAGCAAATATTATCTCAGTACCCCATAATTACGCTGAATTGTTTTTTTACTCACAACTGTTCACCAACTCTCTTAGGCCAAAGTTGAATTAATAATCACCATGCATCATCCCCTTTGTTGATAGGAAGAGACCCTAATCTCTAGCTCACTAGGTGCCCTATTCTTATCCATCGTTATGGACCCCCCTCCAACAGTAGGGATACTAGGGAAAAATCATATATCCAATCTTGCTGCCAGTAGCCCAACTCTCACATCTCGTCATGTATCCTCAACTCTCCAACATTAGAAAGGCCAAGGATACTAGCTCGGTCTGGTCTTCCCATAAAAAGAAGACAAACAAAGAATTATAATCTCTTTTGATGGAGCCTAACTTCTCTTCAGTGGTTGATGTTTGATGGTGGGATTTAAATAGATCCCTTATTCACCTCCACAGACACCAACGAAGGTTATAGGTTGAGCATTTGGCCACATACACTCAAACTATTTATTTCACCATGCATCCTGCTTGATTCATTCTAGGACATGGGTTAGGTTGCAACTACAACCTGCATAGATGATCTTCTCTTACTCCGACTCGGTCTCAATAACAATTTTTTTGAAGAACGATGACTTGATCTTACTCAAATTGTCCTCCTTAATAACATGTAACAGTTGGCTCGAGGATGAGCCAAGTAAGTTGTGTGTGATCATTCCAATCGTTTTATGTGTGCCTAAGGTAATGCATGAATAATGAAAAAGAGTGCACGCTGGACCACATTTTGATAGTGTGCGATAGGCCTAAAAGAGTAGCGAATGCATGCTAGTCCCAGTTTTGATTCTCACTGAAAATCAAGAAGATGCATGCCATAATCAAGAAAGGAATCATCAAGAAATCCTCTTGAATTATTATTGCGAGCAACACAAGGGATCATGGAGCTAACAAAAAATGAGCTGGCAGGGCAGTCAAAATTTCCCAGATTCTTGAAGGCTACATGGACTGCAACTAGGTGCCATAAGCGTGCAAGGCAGTTTTTTCATTTGAGCGAGTGGAGCAGATCAAAAAGAGACATATCTCTCAAGCAAAGAAAGCTATAAAAGGAAGTAGTGATATCATAAATGGGGCTATATATATGTTTAGATAAGATCCTTCGAGTCCTTGGTATCGATCTCACTTTGAGCCTGTTGTAATATTATAATGCTTCTGAATATCTTATTGAGTATGTCATATGTCTGATGTTTCGAGAGAATGCACATTGCACAGTGTGTTGTATTTCTAAGGATTTGTATGAATGAAGATATAAAGTTCTGTGGCTGTCATATATAGTCTACTTATTGTATGCCCCTGTTGTAATGGAATGACACTGGTAATAAAGATGTGAAAATTCTGATCTCTTCTGTGTCTATCATGTATGATTTGGATATGTGCATGTATTGTTTTACTTCTCAGTCCTAGTAATTTGTCAGATATGAGTTGCATGAATGCCAACCCCGATGAATATTTGCGTGTTTAGCCTTCATCCATGTCACAAGACCTTATGGTCTTTATGATCCTTTATGCATCTCCGATGAGACCTTCCTCGACCTTGGCCAAGGATTGATATGTCGATGCTCTTGGGTTTTTGTTGGTCAAATCTGGATGAACCCTAGGTCTAAACTCCCTAGTGTCAAGAAGGATGCACACAAGCGTGGAATGAAACACCAACAAGGATTTTGAATATGTTTTTGGATAAATATTGAGACTTCCACCAAAGAGAGACATTGATTTCTCTATTGATTTGGTGCCAGGAGCTGCTCCAATGTCCAAGACACCTTACATAATGGGCACACCAGAGTTGAAAGAGTTGCATATGCAACTTGAAGAAATTTTGAAGAAGGTGTATATATTCCCAAGTGTGTCACCGTGGGGAGTCCAAGTGATTTTTGTGAAGAATAAATATGGAACCGTAAGGTTGTGTATTGATTTCAGAAAGATGAATAAGGTCACCATAAAGAACAAATATCCTTTGCCAAGGATAGATGACTTATTTGATCAACTGAAAGGTGCAAGAATATTTTCCAAGATTGACTTGAGATCAAGTTATCATCAAGTAATGATAAAGGAAGAAGATATCAACAAGACAACATTCAAGACAAGGTATTGTCATTATGAATTCATGGTAGTACGAATTGGATTATCAAATGCCCCAGCTATTTTCATGTGCCTAATGAATGGAGTGTTTAGGGAGTACTTGGACAAGTTTGTAATTGTGATCCTATATGATATAATCATCTAATATAAGTTAGAATAGGAACACGAGCAACATTTAAGAATGGTGTTGCAAGTTTTAAGAGAGCATAAATTGTATGATATGCTAATTAAGTGCATCTTTTATCAAAAGAAGATTCACTACTTGGGGCATATAATTTCAGTAGATGGTATAAAAATTGATCCTGAGAAGATAGAGGCCATTAGAGGATGGCCAATGCCAAATAATGTCACAGAGGTCATATTATTCATGGGTCTTTCTGGTTATTACCGAATATTCATAAAAGGTTTTTAAAAGATTGCAATCCCAATCACTTCTTTGCAAAAGAAGGGAGTGAAATTTGAATGGATTTTCAAGTGTGAAGAGAGCTTTCAACAACTGAAAGACATATGGACAAGTGCACCAATATTGAAGATTGAAAATTCGGATGAATACTCTTTTGTGTGCACTGATGCATGCAAGGAAGGACTTGGTGGAGTCCTCACACAAAAATATCATGTTGTATGTTGAGTCTAGAAAATTAAAAGAGCATGAGAGGAATTATTCTACACATGACTTGGAATTAGCAACAATTGTACATGCATTAAAAAAGTGGAGACATTACCTCATCGGGAGGAAATTTCAGCTAAGGAAAAACCACTATGGTTTGAAACATTTGTTTGGACAACCAACAATAAATGCCAAACAAACTATATGGCTCTACTTTCTTAGTGAGTATGACTTTGAAATTAAGCACATCAAAGGCAGGGAAAATCAAGTGGTTGATGCACTCAGTTGGAGAGCTCATGGGTTGCATATTGCAGCCATTAGCATGTACAAGATTGATTTTAAAGATAAAATGATTACAACAACAAATACAGATCAACAATATTTGAAAATAAAAGAAACATTATAACAATGAAATTTTCAACAAAAATTTCATTACTATGAGCTGAAAGAAGATGGAATTCTCATGTATAAAGACAAAGTATATGTGCTAAATTGCAATGAGCTGAAAAAAATAGTGCTAAGGGAAATGCACAATGTGCCATATGCGGGGCACCTAGGACGTCAGAAGATAATTGCAGTTGTAAGAAGCTAATATTTTTGGTCAAGAAAGAAGAAATAAGTGGATAATTACATAGCCAGATGTCTAGAATGCCAGAAAGTGAAGACTGAACATATGTATCCAACAAGGATGCTACTACCATTTCCCATTCCAGAATGGAAATGGGAAGTTGTTAGAGTTGATTTTATTACTAATCTTCCTATAACAATGAAGCAACATTATTCCATCATGGTGGTGGTGGATAAATTGACTAAGGAAGCACATTTTATTCCATCGAAGACTATACAGAAGACAACAAATATTGCATAGATATAAATGAAAGAAATTGCTAGGTTACATGGAGTGCCTAATGTGATAGCTTCAGATAGAGATCCAAAGTTTACATCCAATTTTTGGAAAGGTTTGTTCAAAGGCTTTGGGAAAAATTTAAATCTCAGTACGACGTATCACCCATAGTTAGATGGGAAAACAAATAGGACTAATAGAATAATTGTGGACATGCTTAGAATGTATGTGCTGGACCAACCATCAAATTGGGAACATTATATCCATTTAGTTTAACTTTCTTACAATAATGGGTATCATGCCTCATTAAAAATGAGTTTGTTTGAAGCATTGTATGGTAGGAAGTGTAACACACCAGTGAGTTGGGATAATCCAGTAGATAGAGTGGTTATTGGGCCAAATTTGTTGAAGGAAATGGAAGAGAAAATGATAAGGATCAAGCGAAATTTAAAGGCTGCCCAAGACAGGAAGAAAAATTATGCAGACAATAATAGAGTGTTTAGATATTTGAACGTGGGCGAACATGTATTTTTAAAAGTGAAGGTGAAAAAAAGTTTGCCAAGATTAGGAAATTGCTCAAAGTTGACAACAAGATATTGTGGACCTTTAGAAATATTAGAAAAGATAGGGCCAGTTGCATACATGCTAGCATTTCCTGCATCCATGAGAGTGCATAATGTATTTTATATGTCATTTTTAATGAAATATGTGCCTGAACCTAACCACATAATTGATAGGAATGTGATCCAGGTGGAGCACGAAGGGGATTTTCAGGGTGAACCGATATGCATCCTAGACCGGAAAGTCAAAGTGCTCAAGAGAAACGTCATAGGGTTGGTAAAGGTTCAATGGACCTACTACGGTCTTGAAGATGCCACATGGGAGCATGGAGAAAAAATGCGGTAAGGATACCCACAATGTTTTTTCAATTTTGAAGAAAACAGAATGCAAGACTCCATTTTGAGCAACTACAGTTTCGAAACCACATTTCAGAGTCCTATCCAATCTGCACTGGGGGCCATGATAAAAGAATTGCACATTCCTTGGGTTAGTCCTGATAAATGAATGGTACATTCCTTGGGTTAGCCCTAATAAACGAATGATGCATTCCTTGGACCAACAGGTTGAGGGGAACGAGAAACTTTGGTTGGAACTATGGCTGGAGTTGTAAAATTGCATAATTTTATTTCTTAAAGACCTGTGATGTAATTTGTATATGTACATCGACATAGTGTGCACCAAAGATGGCATATGATTGTAGGGGAGGGGGAATGTAACATCCTTGTTATGATCCCCGATTTAATTAATGCTTAATGTAGATGTAATATGTGGTTATGGTGAAGCGATGTATATGAGAAATGTATTTCTAATTTTAATAATAAAATATGATGCCAACTGCTAAGGGGATATGGATAGAGATTGGGGATGAATTAATCCACAAGAGAGGGGAGGGTATATGAAAATGTATAATAGAGGGGTCCAAGGGGGAATTACCCATTTCTATTAATTCAACCCACATTCCTGAATTTTAATATCATTATGTATTAAACTCTATTCTTTGATTAAGTTCCCCCAAAGCCAATCATTGAATGCATGTAAGAGGGTGGGTGTGAAAAGTCACATCCCATAGTTATTGGGAGCATGGGGGATAAGTACAATCAACTTAGGGAAGTGTGTGAGTCAAGAAAGCAAACCAAAGGAGAGAAATTCGTATGGGTTGTTACAACAATTTTAGATAGTCAAGTTTTTAGCATGAACAACAAGTAGAGATAAAAAAAAAAACCGAGTTTGGAGCTGGAGAAACCATAGAGGGAGAATTCTGGAGCATGTTGGAGCATTTTTGGAGCCGAATATTGAAGATATAGATTGTCAATCCTGAAGAGTGAACTCTTGGTTGATTTGCACTGTAGCAACAAGCATTTATTGTTTTGCTGGTAGTTTTCCTACTAGTGAGTTCCCTTGAGTTCCCAATAGAGAGATTTCTGGTTACCTATGCCAGAGAGACCATGATAAATGAAGGGGATGTTTAAGGGATTGAGGTCAGTGAAGGGGTACATTCCATGGGTTGGGTAGGTTGAGAGGAAGAGAGCTGGTGAAAAATCAAGATAGTTGTGGGAGAATACCAGTGGGTTGTGGGATTTCTGAGTTGTGAGTGGACAATGAGAGACCACCCTCTTTTGTGGATTACTAGCCTCAGCTCAGGGGTGAATTGCCATTGAGATTTGGAAAAAAAAAGTCTATGGTTGGGTGGAATGTCTGTCCTAAGCAATTGGTCTCATAACTGTTTATAAAAGGTAAGTGTTTGATCTTGTTTCTGTTTGCATTATGAGTTTATTTGTTCTGCATTAACTCTATGTATGATACTGATTTATATGATGATGTAATGAGTTATTTCTTTCATTCACGTTTATTTTAGAATGTTGTAGATACATCAATTTAATGGTATCATATAGTAGCTAAATCTAGTTTTGACTTGTAGTTGGAAGCTACAGGAAATTAATTAGTTAGTAGAAATTTTAATTTTATGAGTATTCTGCACGTAATGGACCTCAGTTGGGTTGGGGGACGTTACACATCATCTACATAATCTCTTCTAATAAACTTCTCCACCCCACTCCATTACCAAATATGGTTATCTTCTTCACATTTCTCTATCCATACCTTCATCGAGTTGAGATTATTTGCAATGTGTAAATGTAGTGCATTCCACTCTTCACTACCTAGATGAAGAAATAAAAATTGATTTAGGACCATTCAAGCTTAATACCATATGTATGAATATAATAATTACAATCAAAGCTACTAACTTTCACTTTTATCCATCTACCTTTCCCCAACAATACCTCCCCTTCAAATTTGTTGGTGGAATTGAGATCCCAAACGAGAGGCACATTAATATCAACCACTACTTGGGGTAGATACTCGCTAATATATACCATGGATGCTAATTCGGGTAGATACTCACTAATATACACCATGGACTAACTTGCCATATAGCCTTCAAACATTGAGCATTTTTGACGTGATTTTTGTCTACCAAAATATTTTTTAATGTGTTTAAGTGCCTCTTGATCAACTACATTGACTTGTGTGTATGGGTCCACATATTTATTTCTCCTTGACTAGGTGTATGAGGTAGTGTTCTTGTACATTGAAAAACTTGGAGGTAGATAATTTTTCATTTCACACATTAGATGAGGAATTTCTCCATTCCAATTCTTGATATATCCTTTATGGATTTCTTTAGATGATAACCACCTACACGTGCAAGGGAGTCACATGTGTCAACATAATATTATACAATGCAAGTACATTAAAATTCAACAAGTTGTATAAGCACCTTCTCAATTACAACTTTTTACTTACCTCATGTACTTGTGGAGATCATATATACCTTGCTTTATGTTGTTGCTAAAGTTGTTTGGAAGAGATAGAGGTACAATATATTGTAACAAGGAAGGAAGCATTATTATTTAATATGGTTTAGAAACAAACATATATTACTAGCAAATAATGTATATAGAATTAGATAATAAATATTAGAATATTGCAAACATTAATAAAGGTACGCCAATTTTGAGTCTTTACCCCAACAAAATCACATTTCTTTGTTAGTATATTATTTATGTTTGAAGAAAAACTAATAAAAAGTTTAGATGTGAGAAAATTTCCCCTTGTCAATATCATAGGCTCACCCAATGATACCTTCCTCCATTGAAAATGGAAAACCATCCAAAGATGACCCAACTATCATCAATTCTTTACTGATTTACTAGTGGTAGTCAAGTCCGCTATTTTTTGTTCTTTTATAATGAAATAAAATGAAAGCCATCCATTATTCTATGCAAAATGCAAATGAAATGAAACCTAAAATAATCTCATGGGAGCACAATAAAGAAATGATTTGACATGAAACAAAAGGAAAGGTAGAGTAGGGAGAATAGACCACCGACCACCATCTAAACCAAACCTCAAGGGAATGCTCTGAGGATCGAGGATAGCATAAAATCGCCAAGAGGACACCAATTTGTTAGAAAAACATATAATAAGAAAGCATAATCATAATGAGCACGATAAATTCCATAAGCCACAACCTTCACAAGCCACAATGTTTATCCCTGTAAACACCAAGAGAGATAAGAGACGAGAGAACAACCCACAAGTAAATCTAGTTTTCATGATTATCAAGGCTAAGCATGGCCTCTTTTCACATGGAAGAAGACAAATTCTATTACCAAGAAAAATCCATGTTTAACATTAAAGTGTTAGACATAAACCAATGAAAGACATATAAATTCCATGTAGAATAGTCCACCTCTACCATTTTCACAATAACCCAAACTTGCTTTGAGGACCAGGGATAGCTTACAAATCCCCAAAGTTATATCCAATAAGTTAGTGAAGTGTATGATAAGCAAGAATGAATATTATAGATCAAGAGAATGTTTATTAAGCTAGAATATGCAGAAGACACAACATTCATCTTCACAAGTAACCAAGAAAGTAGTGAATGGTGAGAATAATCCACATTGCAAAACCACAGAAAACTTCACAATAATATAAAACATAAGCTAACAATGGCCTTCTCTATTCAACAAATTAAGATAGATTACAATGATACATGGGGGAAAGAGATCCCTTTATAGAAAATATGGTGACTCTTGACCTTCCACCTTCATTACTTTTGGCCTTCCTAAATGACCTTTTTCCTTCCTACTCTATTTATCCAATCTACTTTATAAAGTTTTATCCTTATTCCAAATTGAACAAGAGACATTTACAATAATAATATAGAAATTACAGTATTTTCATCCAAGCATTCCTTCTCCCCTATTTTCCCATTTGTTGTTTCAATCTTTCTTCCTGATTTGTTTTTTTGTGCTTCCCAAATATAATTGGGAATTGGGTGATGGGACAAATACTTAAACAAGATTGTTGAACTCATCAGCTTGACTTTAATTTATCAATATAGAGATGTTCTTCTTTGATGAGGTACTATTCACTATATGTGCAACTACAATAGTATAATCTAACTCATAAGTTTAATGAATGATGTGTAACCTAAGGCTGGATTGAATGTTCTATTGGCCTTATCCCTTCAGTAATTATACTCATAACCTTCACTCTCTTCTTATGAGAAGAAGGGGAGACTATAGGGTTTATTTGTTGGATGATAGAAGATTGACTCATTAGAGGTTTTAATATTTAGTGTTGTAATGTGTCATAGGATCAACAACCTCTTCACCATCATGTACCTCAAGCTAATTGTAAGAACTTATTCAAATGTTGCATGTCTAGACAATCTAGAAACTAGGAAATGAAATGATGATGAAACTAGAGGGTGTAGAATTCAACCTAATAGTAAAAATGATACTCAATCTCAGTTCCTCATCTTCTGTCTCCTCATCACTTAAGCTAGTGACATGCACTCCTAAATCCTAAGTCAAGAGTGGGGGATAAGGGAAGTGACTCCCACTGTTCTTTATGACGAGGTAAACAACATGGATAAAGATCATTCAATCCCCCAACAATGTTTATTAATGCTTATTTCATATTAAAATGAGATCAACCAAGATGCTTAACACCATAATTTAAAAAATTGTAAACACAACAAGCAAGAAGTAAAATTTCATAATATAAATGACCAGAAAGGAAAATTTTTAGAATTTAAATGATTAGAAGGAAAAAAATTCAGAATATAAATGCCTATAAGGAAATTATAGAAAATAAATAAAGACTATTGTAATAGACTGCATGAAGAAACTATAGGAAACTATAAATTAATGCAAAATTGAGAATGCTACAACAATGGCGGTTCCTTGCATTCCCTTGAGTGGGCCCTACTCAAGGTTTTTAAAAGAACCATTAGTGAAACTACCAAGTTCTCAAATCTAGAATTACACTCTTCTTTATTCAGAAATTCAAAATCATGATAACAAATTGTCTTCTATAATTTGAATGCACTATCAACACACCATGAAAGTACTATGCCAAGACAATTCCTACTTCCATCCTAGCTCTACTAATACTAAAAATCACAACTAGCCCGTTGTTTTAAGGGTGATTGTCTTCTTTATCCCTAGAATTAGGGATCCTTGTTTCACAGGCCTAATTTTCGCTCCTTAATTTGAATTCCCTTAATCAATAAATTGAATCAAGATTTGGTTGGTTGAGTGGTTTGAATACTTTGAATGCTTGGTTCCCTTGGAGATTAGAGAGGGAATTATCCCCTTTTCCTCTCATATGGAGATAACTGCTTGTTGATCGAGATCAAACTACTTAGGATTAGAACCACTTGTATCAATAATTAGCCTTGTTATCGCACAATTTGTACTTATGCCAAAGCCCAAGAGAAGTAACTCAAATTGGAAATACAACATGATAACCCACCACTGTCACCTTAGTGGGAAATCCCCACTTTTAGGGATGGATGAGCTCCAACCCAGGGGAGGCATCCCTGGTAACCTAAAGGGTTGGGAAAGCTAAATATTTGGTCAAGATATACCCTCCTCTCACTACTTACCCAATTCAAATAATTATGTCTGAGGAATTGAGGCAAAGAAAGTGAGTTTGTGTACCTTCCTGGAACAAGAACAATATAAAACATATATAACAATTTTGATCAAAATGAAATCTGGTGATCCTTCATTTCCAGTTTCCAATGATCCCGATATTGGGACCTATGGGTTATGGACCCACATAATGGACTGTAACAGTTTCCATATCATCGCAACAATTCCACCTACACCCATAGGTTTTAAACGACCATAGGAGGTGGCTAAGCACTAATCCAAATGAGCACTTAATCGCTTATCAATCAATGATGACAACTTAATCTGGAGTTATGAAGAATGGTTGACAATATTTCGAGTGGCTGGAGCCCTTTCACAATCCCAAGGAAGTGGGGGGATGAAATGATCCTCCTCTCGACACATGGAATGCCAATCCATAGTGTATATTATTTCGGGGGTCACCTCTCTATTAACGCCCTCCCTCCTTCTTGGCCCAAAATGAAATATGGTCATTGATCTATTCCTCTGGTAGACTGATCCAATGATCGTCGACTTCAATGGATCATTTTAGATCCATCTTGTGATCGACGGTGGATATTTCTTCTCGCTAGAGTGTGCACTTTCACACTGATTCCAGATTATGAACTCTCAGTTCTCCTCAATTACACATTCAACATACAAATTTGACAGGGTTTTGTTGGAAGCCAATTCACATTTTTCCATTGTCTTATAAGCTGCCTACACCAATGTTTTGCAAACATCATTTTTTTTGTCGCAATTTCCAAATAAACGACATTTTTATTTTTTGCGACATTTGCACATTTACCTTCGTTTTGTTTTCACGATTGTAAGCGTGAAAATTTCGTCTTTCGAAGTCGCATTAAAATCACTATTGGGACTGCCATGATCCTTCTTGTCAGTATGCCTATTTCTCTTACTTTTCATCTATCGTTATGCAGCTGGAAAAAACTTTTAACTGTACTTATTGGACGTTCTTAGATCGATTGTGTGACTTGGTTTCATTGAGTTTGTAATGCATTGGTATTTGGATTTGCATTTTATTTGACCTACTTGACCTTTGGTTTCATAAGATACATAGGTATTATGTTTAAATCTTTCATATATATATTTTAATATGATACCTATGTTTGTGTTTTCATAACTATTGGTTTGTTGATTATATGAATACCCATCGACACATTGGTTAAACTATTGATCTGAGCTGATACATTGGCGCATGGTTAAATGTTTGATACTGATTTCGAATTGTATGTTGATGGTTCAAAACTTTGGCATAACGTTAATTTTGCACGTTGGTTTGTACACTCACCATTATTTTCATTGGTCGGTCAAGGAATATGATTGTTGAACTATAGAATAGTGGGTTGAACAGCTATGAAAATCAACGGTTGTACTTTGGCAATAACTATTTTGCATGGCAGGGATAAGCTCCACCACCTTCGCACGATGGCATTTATGCCTATCCCTTATGCCCATTTCACTTCTGTTAGCTCGGGTAGCTCTGCCCCTGTGTGTTATGATCCAAACCCTCGGCTTACCATGTGCTCGGCTCCATGGCACCAGTCGTGCGAATCGAGCCAAACGACAACCAAGCCTTGTTAATGTTTGACAATGCTCGGAAAGACTTAGAGGATAACGGATGGCTCCCCTTCGTGCAACGTTTTGAGGGTTTTAATCTAGCTGTGGCACATCAGTTTGCCATGACTTTCGATGGCTGTAGAGCCAATGTGGGAGACATCCAGTTGGAAATCGACGAGGAATTTATCAGTTCTGCTACAGGGTTACCATTCTCGGGCCAGCGTTGGTTCAAAAATTCTAAGGTCGAGGAGGTTCCATGGACGCTACTGTTTGTCTCGCGAAAAGTCACCTCTTGTGACAGAGGTATGCCCATCTCTGCACTTAAAACACGATGGCATGATACTTTGATGGTAGTCAAACAGTTCGTGACCTGTGAAGGTCTATACAGACTAGTTTTCCTCTACCATCTGCGTTTGTTAATGAACTTTATGGGATACCCGTTGAATTTGCCCTTTTACTTTCAGCGTAGACTATATAAAATGTCGAAAAGGTTTAAAAGGCAGAAGGCTGACAGTATCCTGTTCCACCATGGGATTATTAAGCTTATCATTGTTTATCATTTGAGTTTACATGGTGATAGCTGGAGAGCTTTCGTCACTCAAAATGGTTTCAATGACTCAGACCCTATACAGGTTGACAAGCCCGTGGTGACTGAAGCCAAGGCTGAGCCACCTGTGCCCTTCCATATCCTATTTCCCGCTCCTAAGCCTTCAGTTGACCCTCCTATTGATTTACCAGAGGTTGAAACTGAGAAGGCCGAGACTATTAAAAGGCCTGTAAGCAAAAATCCCAAGGCAAACCCTACGGCTTATGCCAAGGGTAAAAAGAACGCTCATATGATTTCAAGAATGGCTAGGAACAAACCTAAACCCTCTACTGAGTCAAAGCCTATTGTCCTTAATGAGGATTCGGACTCTGACGTAGAACGTTTCTTAGCCAGTGAGTACCCTTACTCGTAGGGTTTATGCCCCGAACCACCTTATGATTTCGTGACGAATCTTCCCCCCTGCCTAAGAAATGATCCCAGCTACGCTGGTATTAAATTGCCTAACGAAACCCTCAGCCATATGATCAAACCCTCGCCTGCTCTTTCAAACTCCTTACAGTCTTCATGTGATCAATGTGATTTATGGCTGGAACGATACTACATTGACGTTCCCATACTCCATTCGAAAATTCAATCGCTGGAAGATCAAATTGCAGTATTGACCAGTCAAAGAGACCAGCTCCAAGCAACTGATAAGAAGCAGAAGACAACCGACTCCATCGTTTTCAAGAATGTTGAATCAGCCACAACCATTGTCAACTCCAAATTGGCATAATCGAGCCGTCTTGTCGCTATACATGTATGGATTTTGATATCGTTTTAGCTTTGCGAATGAACAAGATTAATTAGTGATTTAAATTTGGTCTTCAAAATACTCTGTTTACATTTTGAAATGATTCTTTTATAATGTGTTTATCCTGTACAATGTTTTTTCTTGCTAAAAATGAATGGAATTTCGATTCGGTTACTTGATTTACCCAGCTTAGTCACTGATGGATTTTATCGTATTTAATTGATTTTCGATTGGATTTGATTTGTTAGATTGGGTTAAAATTGATGGTTTGCGTTCAATTCAGTTCGTTTTGTATCTCCTCCGAATAGGAAGTTTTTCATGACCAATTTAGAATGCGATCATGTTTGGGTTTGATTTCGTTATGATTCGTATGCTGTGATTGGTGAACAATTTCAATCAGTTTGGGTGTTATGATATGCTGTGTCATTTAATTTTCCAAATCAGGAATGCCACTTTGTTCAATTCAATTTGGAAGGAATTGCTCTGTTTCGTATGAAAAAAACGCTCTTAGTTAAGCTTGTGCAAATGCCCCCGAATCATGGAATGGATTTGATTCATGATAACTATGCTAAACCCCAGCCGATTGGTTCGTTTGATTGGATTGGTGTTAGTTCGATCATTTTCATGAGTTAGATTTGTATCATAAATGAATGCTCTGTTTGATTTTGATTTGTAAAAACGAGTTGGTTAAATTCGGATCGACGATTGATATATATGTTAAATTCGGTTATAATTCATTTAAAATGAACGATTTCGTTCAAATCCAGTCGGGTTTGTTTGCCCAATTTGCAATAACAAATTACGAATTCTGTTGCTAATCAATCGATCCTATTATGATTTCATTTGAATGGATTTTCGCGCCAGCTTGAGTCGATCCACTTGTGGTATGAATCGTTTGCTGTGTCAACACAGTTATAACGATTTGAAAATGATCTTGTCGAATTCATATTTCCTGTTGACAAGGCAGCGTAACCGTTGCTTGAGATTTGTTTTGATTATGTCGAATTTGATTTGTTATGAAACGATTGCATTGTTGTTCCATACAATTTTGTCACCCGACTTTGTGGTAACAAACAAAACAGAGTATGCCTATCTCTGTAGTCATTCAATTGATTTGGATCCTGTTTGATTTCGAATGGTATAACAAACTCAAATTAAATGATTCGTTTTCAAATAGTTATTGGATGTCAATTAAATGGAATTATTTGAAAGATTCTTAATCAATTTCAATGCTGATTCTGTGTCTTATTTAGACCAGCTACAAAATCGCATGATTCTGTAGCTAGTCTATAGGAGTAGATTTTTATCAGTTTGTTAATAAAGAATCTTTCTAACTTGTTCATTTTTTCCCCTTTTCAGGTAAATTCGAATTAAATGGGACATGTTGGACAGGCTAGGGGGATATTTGTGTGTTTTAGTTTTATTGTAGTTTCCTAGTTTAGTTAAACTTGGGATATTTTCCCAGATTTATGTAAACTGTTTTGATAACTTCCACATGGATGTTTGACCCTGTGGAAAACTTATAAATACTTATTATTTTTGTAATAAGGATCATCCTCACTTGTGGGAGAAAGAGGCTACGGATTTCTAATACAAACTGAGACAGAAGTTGATGTTTTTCTTTAGCTTTCTCTTTTCAATATATCAATCTTTTGTTTCAAGTTTATGCATGTCATTTGCAGTTGATTATTGACTACTTTAGCTATCATAGTCTATTGCAGAAGGATATGATTTAATTAATGTGCTATCCATATCTGATTTCTTTCTATTCTTTAAAAACACAACAATTACTTTGTTCAGTTAATGAATGATAGATTTCTCTTCTTCATCAATTGAATTATTTTGTATAAGTCTTTGCATACAAGTTTATCTAATTGTGAAGATTTATAAATCATATGATTGTTGTAATTTTTATGTCTTGTTTGTCCTGTAAATATATTAAAGAGCACTGTAGCTTTCTGTTTACAAGGAGCGCCTGGATAATTTGGAGCGGGTTTCCTCCCTCCGATCAGCTAAGACAATCACCATACACAGGACAAATCTGGATCATTTCTCCAGGTCAGTTTGTGATTTATTTTCGTTAATTTGTTAGTATAATATTAGTAGTTTAGTTAGATATATGTTTAGTAAGATTTGTAGTTAGAATTAGTATATTAGTTGTTTAGTTTAGTTAGTTTTTGTTTTATTTCTGTTCATAAAATTATAAAATCAACAAAAAACATCTTTCTTTGTCTTAGGGCAGAATGCAAATGAGTTTTTCAGGTTTTATTCAAATCTGTAAAATGTAGATATTGTACATTTTGTGAATAAGTTATATTTTCGTTAGTAGTTAGATATTTAATTAGTTAGAGTTAGTATAGTATTAGATAATAGATTTTTATATAGATTAGAATAGTTAGTTTAGTTTATTAGTTTGTTTACTAGTTAGTTTTAGTTAGTTTAGTTTAGTTTGTTTAATAGTTAGTTTTAGTTAGATTAGTTAGTTTAGAGTAGTTTTT